>BEXV01000150.1:265709-292013 GCA_003118195.1 Hemicentrotus pulcherrimus | reverse complement strand
TTACTTGTCTTTTCTCCACGTCATGATCCCTAGCTGAGGCGTATGGTGTCTCCCCTTCTCCCGTTTCACCTCCCACTGATACAGTACCATGTAGCTTGCTATCAATTGTCTTCGCGATATACTGTCAAACAGACAAAAATATAAAAAGTAATGGTGCTTTTTTATCTTCTAAACCGAAAATAAACGAAAATAAATGGAATGAGGGGGTCTACAAAATCAAACACATAATTTCTTAAATTGTACATTGAAAATATAAAATGATTTACATTATTATTCGGAACTGCGGTCACAACAACCATGACATGATCTTTGTATTATGTTCAGTATAATACTTGGTATATCTTACCTGTAAAAAGTCGAATGCTGTCGGAGATTGTGAATACTCCTGAAGCTGATAGGCAGAACCTTTAAAAAGGGGTAATTAAAAACAAAAAACGTGCATCGTTCATTTTGAAAAGAATGAAAAAGGGGGAAGACCAAGTTAATTTGTTTTTATCAAAAGATAAGAATGCAACTATTTTTCTCAAAGCTCATGGTTGTCGCACATCTTTAACTTTATATTTAAGTTTGGCATTTGAAGAAAGAAAGACTGTCCGCCATTAAGAACAAACACTTCTTAGAATTAAAAAGCCCGTGCCGCTGGAAATTATTTCTACACGTTCCTTATGTATTCTATTTTGTTTTCTTCAAACATTGGATTATCGATAAAATTGAAATAGGCCTAATTATCGATGCAAAAGTAGACTGTGACTCTGATCACTTTATGGATATGCATAAAAACTTAAGCAAAATATAAACAATGATGCCCATGGAGTTTCTTTTACCTCTTTTCGTGAGATTAATGGGAGAATAAATTTATTCTTGATGGATAAGTTTATATTATCTTATCAGAATGTATTGATTAATTTATATGACTCTTTAGATAGATCAATAAATTCTGAGAATTGAAATTTAAATCATATCGTCACAACCATTTCATGAAAAGAGGTGTGTTGTCATGAGGATGCAGAAAAATAACGCCAATTAACTAGATAAAGTGCCGTGGCCCGTGCATTACAAAATGAATGATTAATTTGTATTGCAAGTAAAATCATAACGCGAATTGCCGTGGTCAATAATTACAACCTGATGGAAAAAAGAAGCTTATTAATTCTATATGATGTTTGTATATAATAGCCCATGGTACTGAAATAAAAATTTCCCCCCTCTCTCTCTCCCTCTCTCTCTCTCTTTCTCTCCATCTATCTTCCTCTATTTCTCTTCTTCTTTATCTTCTCGATAGCATCTCTTTAAGTTAATTGATTCTCGCCCCGTGTTTTTTGTTAATGAACATTGCATACCTTTAAAAAGAAAAAAAAAGGAGAAGAAAAAAATTACTAATTGAATGAATAAAAACAAAACTGAAAACGATCATTTTTCAAGCAAGCATTTGAAGAAAAAAAAATCAATCAAGCTAAATAAATTGATGGATTGTACTCTACTTACCTTGATGAATCAAACAGCATATCGAAACTGCAATCAAAACCTGAGACATGATAGGAATTAGAGATGACTTCTGTCGAAGTGATTGTCTTTGGACAAGAGAGAATGAGCTGACAAACATGATTATAGCCTTCCTTCAATCGCTGTGAATGAACGGCTAAGTGACAAAAATGTCTTGCTTAAATACCCAAGTTCTTATTATTCAGCGCGTCAGTATACCTCAGTTCATTAATTTTATTCATAATTTTAATTCAAAATTATTGCATAATCTGCTTCCTCTAAGAAGTAGGGGAAAGACGCTTCAGTGTGTCATTGAACGGCAATTAACTTCATGATAACTCCATTAGCACATCCAATTGGGTTAATGCTAAATTGGTTTATCCTTGCATTTTCATCATTAAAGATAACAATCAAAACGTATGTGGACATCTGCAAACAAATGGACTTTGATCGATTAGACTGTCTACAATTACAAATTATGACCTCATTTTATTTTTACTCCATAAACTCTTGGGTGAATTAATAAGACATGGCGTAACCACAAGATTAATCACAATCAGTCGGACTTGAGAATAAAATATTCCATTTGAAGAAAAAAATTCAGAAGACGGGAAATTAAGCCCACTAAGTGAAAAAGACTAATGACGAATGTTTGCTGAAAGATTAGAAACTGAGAAGTTAGAAAGTGACGCGGTCGAGAAGTATGACGTTGAAAGAGGAGCTGGTCAACTTAAACATTGCCAAAGATGAGATCGAAAATAGGAAGAACAATTAAAACACAAATGATATAAATGAAGTTCTCATTCGCGGAATAGGGACGAAAAAGGAGAATAATAAACAATTAGACTGGATGCTGGAAGACTTTTTCACCTCCCTTTTTGTATTATTGGGAAATCACCTTCTTTGTTGTTCTTTCTTGATTCCCGGTAATATCGGCGTAGATTCTGGGAGATCGGACCGAAATATGCCAACTTTTAAGGAGGGCCTATGGCATGTGGCCCGATGAGCCTAGTGAGTTAAACAAAAATAATTCTATAGAGGAGATCACGGGGTAAACTTGGAGACATGAGTTAAAGGGAGATGATAAACTGCCTATTACTCAAAACAGTTATTAACATCTAATTTTAAGTTTAAACCCTACTGTTAATGTAGATATCCACAGCTTTATATATATACCACGATCTTGAAGTCTAGGTTTGTTTTTACTTCATTTTTTTTTCAATGAAATGTTTTACAAGTAATATATGCCATTTTAAATTTTTAAATAATGCGCATACCATACAGATCTGATATAATTATGACTTGATACTTCGCAATCGTATTTTAAAATATAAATAGCAAGAATGATATTTTAGAATGTGGAGCCTTTAGAAGAAAAAAAAATAAATTGGGATATATGCAGTCACAAGTCATGTCGTGTACGTTAAAGGGGAGATTTAATATTATGTTATAATCCATGCAGAATTAATACATAAGATACTTAATTCACAGTTCCGGATCCCCCCTCCCCTTTCCTGTTGAAGCTGTCTTACACAGAAAAAAAAAATCATATGTGACACTTCTCTTCTGATTCTGTTTTCCCTCTAAATATTGTAGCTCAGGTGGCGTTAAACATGCTTGACCTCTGCCTAATGGATATAAAGAGCTTCAGACCTGCACGCTTATGATGGTACATTGATAAAAAAAAATAGATGAACCACGATAAACGATGGTGATGTCATTACTTTTCTCTTACTATAGGCCTATACGTAGTTTTCTCTCTTTCCCAAATAATTATGTGAGATGATAAAAGAATCATTCGAATGAAGACATCAAATCACGTTTAATTATGTTTCTATTTATCTCGAAATACAAAAGGCAGTATAAAACATCCGCAATAATTCTACTCTGTGGGTATTTTTTCGTAAGTTGGACCCTTATTCTTTCCATTCACCCCCCCNATCTCCCCTTCTCTCAGTCTCTCTCTCTCTCTCTCTCTCTCTTATTAGAGGCATCGCTATATAGACCCTCACCCTGTTTTATGTTGCATGCTTGTTTAACCTATCTAAAGATAACTGTCTTTAGTTTTGGGAGACAATATACAGCCTATGTATTAGACAACATTCAAAATTGAAATGCTGTCTCCCACTCTTTTTCGTTTTATATTTCTCTGTCTACCTGTCTTCCAAGGTGGCTCTATTATGAATTAATGTTATTTTGTTGTTGTTGCCGTTTCTCTGTATCAGATCTTATTTTTCTCATTTCCTGTCATGTACTGCTCTCTTCTTTCGTATTCCAACCACATCGCCCGTTTTTCTCTGTAATTCATTCCACCCCTTCCCTCTCTCTCTCTCTCTCTCAATGTGTCTCCCTCCGTCTTTATGTCTCTCTGTCTTTTTGTTCTCTCCCTGTATGTCTGTCTCTCTCTGTCTCTTAATGTGTCTCTCTCTCTCTCTTTCTGTTAAGCACATGCAAGGGGAAGAAATAATTTGATGCTGTAAGGACTTTAAAGTCCCCCCCATAACAAAATACCCCTGAATACAATTCCATTCCCTTTAGACAAAATTTTGATTGAAAAAATAATCAGCACACATGAAATTTTATATACTATACAATGCATTTTAATACACAACTAATCCATACATGGTACAGAATTTCCTTTTATCATCCACACGAACAATACAAAACAATTTAAGGCCTAAACAAAAAAGATGTTGTATTGCCATTTGCGACCAACCAAAAAATCTTGAAATCTATGGTCAGCTATTTATTTTTTAAAATTTTGTTTATGTTACTGTTTTTTTAGAAAAAAATTAATAAAAAAATATATAATAAAGCTTTCAAAACTGAGAAATATACGCCCAAAAAGGGAGAAAGAAAGAAAGAAAAAGGTTTTAAAAAAGAAGATTTTCGACTGACCGACCCATCTTTTGGCACCTAAAGGGCAATACAACATCTTTTTTGTTAAGGCCTTCTGGTAAATACGGGAGATACAAGTGATTTACAAGCAGTGCATACCGCTTCATGAAACAAGAAATGATGTTTCCGAGGAAGGGGAGGTTTGGGGGTTCTTTCTACCAATACCAATATTCTACTAACAACAATGTTAAGAAAATAAGAGAAAATAGAGAATAATTCGAGTCACATACAAGATTGTTTCGGTTTTATGTTGCAGGGGAAGACACATGATAGAAAGACACTTGATAGAAAGACACATCACCATTAATGATTTTTCTTCTTCTTCATTTTCACTTTTGTTTTCTATCGATCCTTTCCAGTATATGCATAATATCTGCTACAATGCAGAAAAGATAAACTTATCGCAAATTTAAGATTCACCTCGGCTTTTAGTCCAACAATTTTTCTTTTTTTTTTTCTTTCTCTTTTTTTCTAACACCCCTTTCCAAAGTATACACACATAATATTTGCTACTAAAGTCTCCAACCTTTGTCCGTTAACTATCAAGTCCCTTTCACACACTGCATGCCAAACTGCCGCAGAAAATATGCCGTGACAGAATAAAAGGACATAATCATACAGCACTTCATATTTCTGAGCCATATAACACACTGATAAGTACACTTTGGGGCCTTTGATGTGCACAACTATTGTTTTTTCACCTCCAGTTGCTGTTCTTTCAAATGTATATCAAATGCAAATCTGTATTTTTAAGGCGATCTATCATGTCATGTTTTGATCAACCAAAAAATAATTTCCGACAAAAATAGACTACAATACTACATTTTGATATATTTCATTCTACAAAATAAGTATATTGTTTAGATTGACAATATTGCAGTTAGTCACTCACTTGCATTTTAATTTCATCTTCAGGTTACCAAAATGTACAACAAACAACTAGAAGTACATAAAATACCCAGTGCCTTTCTAGTGCATAATTACTAATGATTTATGTCACTTTATCTACCAATAGGCTAACAGATCAAAAATGAAATAACAAAGATAGACCATTAGAAACCCAAAATATTGTTTACAAGCAGCAGAATGGACAGATTAGAGTATAAACCAGACTGAAGTATAAAAAATGGACGCCACACATTTAGTTGATAAATCAAACACCTGAATGCCATCTACCTGGCTTACTCCGACCCATCAGGTCATCGCGTCTGACCGGGTGGTCGCACTACACAACATTTTGTGACACAAAATCGGAAGATAACGCGAACATTTGCCGTGGGGTTTTCACAAAGTGTTGGGTAAATGGGACCAGACCATTTGTATATGAGCAGAGTTTATTTCACATACCTTACCACCAAATTTCACAAAAGGTTAAGTTACCTGACCATCCGACCCGATGTGATGATTCAAAGTAAGTCCATCTACCCTATACTATCGCACTATCTAAAACAAATTAAATGAGTTTAAATTCCATTAGATCATCAATGATAAAGGTACAATTCAAAGATAGTAACGATATTCTCTGAAATAACCTTCCAAAACGTTTCATCGCATGAAATAAATTTCATCCCATTTTATTTCTGTTGTTTTCAAGGTTCTGTTACTCAAGGAATTTCAATGAATTCTTAGGAAGAAAAAAAACTGCACTACCGTGCAGCAGAAATACATAGGAAAACAACCTATCATTAAACAACTCATTTCAAAACAAAACAAAATATTGTATTGAAAAAATTCCTGTTCAACATAATGGAACCGTTTTATCTCTTATATCTAGCAAAATATACGATATCAAAATTTTATTCTGCCTGATTTTCATTTAGATATGTTCAGATGAGTATGATTTCAAGTATATATATATATATAAGCTATATAAAATAAAAAATAGAAAGATTTTATCTAGAAATATGTTACATATCGGGTACATATTTTCTTTTCCAAATTCAGATTTCGTTCTTGAAATGATGATTAGATTTTTTTAAATTGTGTGCTTTCAAAAAAACTTTTTTCTCATAAACATGCAATAAGATAATGGTATTCTGATGAGTTTTGGTAATGATGGAAGGTAAATTCTCATAGAAGTCAATTCAAGTTCAAAATACAAATTCAAATATTGAAGACAAACAATAAAGGGCATCTGCCAAAAAAACAAATTGGTAGAAAATACACGACAGCCAAGTAATGAGGGTAGAGAATTAGAACCATATTAAAGCCCCATTCAGATTTAAACCGTGGCAGTTTTTTCACTGCAAAAGTGTTATTCTGTATCTTATAACACAAAGCCCAGGGCCCTGTTTCATAAAACTTGATATCAATAACAAGTTATAAGCTACTGTTATAAGCTACTGAACCCTGGCATCTGATTGGCTGAGAGCAAATTTGTCATAGAAATCTAGCATCTAGAAGTTTTATGAAACAGGCCCCAGGACATATAGGGCATTTGTTGCGCGCAGTTGTCGTTCATTTACATGTTTACAAAAAACAACTATGGTTCATCACTTCCTATCATAACGAGACTTGATAGTACCGACTCACATCACAGATATGAAGTAAGTATATATAGATCATCAAAAGCATGTGTAAAAGATATCTATTCTATAGTTCTGTCACTACATACATCTTTTAAGACATAAGCTTGGCTTTCCATACTACCATGAACAATCACACGCACATGCAGACTAAACTACTGAGATCATATTGGACTTCATTCAAGAAAAACATTATAAAAACAGTAAAACCTATTAAAGATTACATCTTATCTGCAACAAACAAAGTCTAGAATAGAAAATAAATTGAATGTACTTTCAAATTGATATTGCAATATACATTGTAAATATATTTCATCACGCTTCATACATTAAACCTTTTCCACACAAGATACAGAAAAATCATTAAAAAAAAAAAAGGCAAATTAAAATGATATACCGGTTGGCGTATTATGCGTACCCTTTCTGCATCTCATAACTCACAGCTAAGTAAGTATGCATATGGGACTTCGTTGTACACAGATACATTTTCCTTCGCTTGCCATCTATTTCACATCAAATGACTTTATTTGGCAGCTGCATTTTCTTATACGGTTTGCAGTTTCACATGTGATGCGTGTATGAGGGCATAATGAGGCTACAGTGTTCTTTCAGGGTGACCCATTCTTTACCCTGAGGGTAAGTGAACTAACTTAACTCAAGATACAGCCTTAAATCTGAACTAAGTCATTTATAAACTCACAAGAAGGCCAACTAGAATCTATAATACAAATGGGTTCCTCTGTAATCATGATTGGTAAACTCTACATTATCTAGCCACTAGTAAAACATTTGATTTGTACAGTAGTCAACACATCCATAATTTGTGACCCAAATCATCTCTATAACAATGATAATGATATTATTGGGTTCTTGTATAGCGCTCATATCTGACAGACTGGACACTCCTGGCGCTCCTGATTAACACCTCTGGCTTTGGCATGGCTGCCAATACGGCGCTCTAGCATTTCAAGGAATTAAATCCTGCCAGGTACCCATTTACATCACCTGGGTTGAGTGTGTCAAATATAAATCAATGTCTCGCCAAAGGATATTAGTGATCCACAGTCCAGTGACTTGACCACGACACCTCTTCTATATATCAAATACTATTTGGTTCAATGCATTTTAGGTTCGCAAGCTCTGAATAAATGAAGTCAGTTCTGCCTTTTTTTCTAGTTCTTACAAGATATTTTACTTCGTTCGTAGAAGATTAAGCCAGAAGGGTGTTAACTTGTATACTTTGACACAGAGTGAACGTCCTTCTGGCTTTTAACCGAATGAGAAATGGGTGATATCTATATTTGTTTAGTTTTGCTGTGCTCGATGAACTGAGTACTATGTACTTTGTTCATTGATTTCAGTTTGTTATATTTCAGAGCATCAGTCATAATCAAAGGCATATATTGAAACACACAAGTCTGGCAAACCCATGTGTTAACTATTTTAAAACGTAAATTTGTGGTTACAGTTATGATTTTGAAGGACAAAATCTAATTTACATCAGTAATTAAACAAATAAATTCTAGCTATGTAATAAAATAACCCCAAAAACCCCAAAACCACAAAAGTCCCAGGCGTACTATCACAAAGCATTGTAAACCGAGCCCTAACAACGGTTAATAAAAGTTCAGATGTTATGGGGAGCTAGATACTGTTCAATATTGTACCAGCAAGTTCAATCGATCGCCAGAGTGCACTTCTGGATTTGTGACTAATATGCAATGACAACATCAGACTATGGCTATTTCACAGCAGCAGCCACATCGATAACCAGTATTTCATCTTGTGAAACTGAGCTCAGGCGGTCCCACAGTGAACATGCAGAGAGGTCAACGTGTCCTCTCGTTGTGGACGTACTTAAATATATCCCCATGTGCATGTGACATTTGTACACACTTCAGCAACCAACCATACACATTGAAATCTATATAACACCATGCTTAAGTTTGTAGCCAATCAAAATCTGAATCACATTTTTTTTTTAGAGGAGAGGATGACAATCTCTACTTCATATGCTGAGATCAGTCTTTGGCAAGCAACAGAAGAAAAAAAGAACAGTAACAAATGAATCGCTTGCAATCTATTTCAGCGGACACAATACTGATCTTTAACGGAGGTTTGTCTTGGGCATATCCAAGCTTCTTCCATGCTTCACAGCAGAACACAAACTGATGGACTTCCTCCTACCATTACCACCTCTCAGAATTTCCATCTTTATTTGCATCGACTTTGAACTTCTTTAAGCAATGAGAATTTTTTTCCTGAAATGCTTTGTGAGGGGTAAAATAAACAAAAAACCCCTTTATTCTTTGCATACATGTACATATATCCACTGGACAATGGTAAACAGAGTAATGCCAGAATTTCTTCTAAAGGCCAAGGCACAATCCCAGCATGAATCTCCATGTTGCTGAATAGGTTCGCTTCCTCTCCTTCTAGATGGGCAGACTTCGAATGAGTTCCATGTATAATGCCCTTAGTCTGTTAAACAGCCATGGATCTCTCTCTCTCTCATCTTTCACACACTTATTACTTTCTTTCATCAGCTGCTTGCAAGAGTACAATCCTTGTCTCAAGAGAGGAAGATAATTCTGGCTTCTCAGGCATGAAAAGTGAACCACTTCTCCTGTTCCTCACAGATCCATTCGTGATCCCCGAGTCAAATAATTACCACCTGGTATATAACGTGCCTACTGCAGCATCAATGCATTTCTTTATAAGAAAACAGTTCTTTGTATAGTCCGAAATGTTATTGCCCAGAGTTGAATATATGTCCATTCTCGGATCTGTGGTGGCAGTTAGCTTTTCTCAAGAATCTGAAACCAAGAAGATAAAGAAAACAAAGAGATAAATTCCCCAAAAGTCAAGCCTGTAATAACTTAATACAGTAACCACTCCTTAAACTTTTTTTCTTCTCCAACTTTCATGTGAAAATGGAGATATTCAAATTCTGGTAAAGACCAGTATTGGAAACGCCCCAATTTCAAAAAGCTCTTATTACCAATCATGTGAAAGAAAATGTTTCGACTAATACATGATGATACAAATTTTGCTGGGAAACCTCTTACTAATTGATATATTTGGCAAATTAGTTATCTATTGGTGTGTGAGAGATATAACGTGCGGCGTCCCATATACATCTTTTTGTGTACAGTGCTTGTAACTTTACGAAGACTCGGCCAAATTATTTATCATTTTGTTGATTCCGGAACCTTCCAGTACACATCAATACTTATATGCTAGATGATCAACCTTTTCTGATTGATTCCACAACGTTTATTTCACAATGCAATCGCATGACCATAACTGGTCTTTATCTTTAAAGAACATATTGAAATGATTTTTGATGCGTTTGTTCTCCAAGAGTCTGAATTGCTTACATGCCCATCCGTTGTATGCTCTTCCTGACAGGTGACCACTAACCAGTATATTTTGCTCAGTTTGTTTTAGGTTACATGCCCCAACACTCGATCAAAACATCGACTTTAAGCAGTACTCGGTAAAGCGATATCTGCAAAACTTTATACACCCTATTAACGGGTGAGAGCGACTTTTTAGGAGACGTGATAACAGATCTGTACGTGCACACAAAAACTGTAGCTTGACATGGAGCCATATCTCCCCCTAATGCTCTTTAGTTTTTAATCATTTGAGGGTCTCGAAAGAATTTTCATGGGATGATTTTATGGCTGTTTTGACACTAGCTCGTGTGACAATATCCTGCACTAACAGAATTCTGAATTTTAACCCTGGACCCAACACTAAACCTAGTCCTAAACCTAAACTGGGGGGTGTTTCACAAAGATCCTAAGTCGAACTTAACTCTATGTGTGACTTAAAAATAATGGAGAGCCATTTGTAGCCTTAAATTTAAATATATACAAAAGTGAAAAAACAAGTATTTTAGACTTTTCATAAATTCCACAGCAAGAACAGGAAATCTCCCATGATAATAGAAAATATGAATGATTTGAATCAACATTTTATGCCTTTTAAAATAACTTTTACAAATTATTTTCAGAGATGCTACGGCTTTCCATAATTTTTAAGTCCAACTTAGAGTTAAGTTCAACTTAGGATCTTTGTGGAACACCCCCCAGAACCCCAATTGTAACCCTGACCCTTTACATTGTACGAAATAAAGCCCAGAGCAATTGTCACAGGGACACATGTTGGGGTCACCAATTTGGTGTTTTAAAATCATTCCTTATTTTCATTGGTCTCCTTTAGCAATCCAATCTTATCATCGATTTCGAATCAGCAGTACAACCCAGGCGATGCACCTCTTCACAACAATTGAATGACTTACCTTCCTCACATATGTCGGCAACATCGTCTCTTTCCATTTCTCTAAGGGCGCGTGTCAAATCTGCTTTCGTCTTTCCTTGCTGTACCCACATGTTTAAGACATCTGAGGCTGGTGTGTTACTGCTGTCTAGTAGGTTACATGTACTATGTGAAAAGTGCTTACTAGCAAGCAAATGAGCATTCCGACCCAACACATCATCTTCTAAACTTTTGATGAGGCGCTCATGTCTTTCTGCTGAAAAGCCCTGTTAAATGAAGATAAATCACACATTCACTGCTCTATCCAAACTTATTTTGAAACTTCATGACCTGTTTTAAGAACTTTGGATAAAAACGTTATGCCTAATAAATGGTTTGCTTGCTTGACATATTTTGAAAACGAGGTATAACATTTGATGTGAAAAACATTTGTTTTCTTTTTCATAATCCTCTACAGTTAAATTGCTACCAGACATGTTCTTTTACAAGAAATGGAGTGCAATTTCTTTCAATGATAATACCCTTTTTTCTTTCAAAGATCATAAATGGATTTATCATGTATACATGATGAATATTTCATATTTAACACACCAGTTTATGGTTGTATCTGTGCGCATGCGCAGACAGTTGACCTCGGGTCATTGGCTTTAAAACAAAGCCCCTGACCTAGAGGTCAGTGGTATTTATGCGTAAATTAAGATTGCGCCCATGCAAATGATGATGTGCGCGCACAAAGCAGCGCATAGGCAGTGATGTCATCATAATTTGCATGGGCGCAATCTTAATTTACGCATAAATACATGACCTCTAGGTCATCGGCTTTGTTTAAAATGGCGCACACAACCGTAAACTGGTGTATTGAAAAATACAATACAATAAGGAAAGCAGAACTATTGTTTTCACAAAGATATACTTTTTCCTACCAGTTTCGATTTTTTTCTTCAATTATTGCCATTAGATATATAATCACTGGCAAAAAGCTACGTTATGTGTTTGTGAAGTTTGGTCACTCCACAAACAATAGTCTTTCAGGTTTGTTCTGTGCAAGCGAGAGAGATGAATACATTGGACCCTAAACAAATAATTAGCTTTTATACCAGAGCATCTTCAACAGACTGCTGATGTTCTGTTTCCTCTGTGGTGGGTGATGTGGCACTTTGCTGTCTAGCGACGACCCCATTAGGCTGTCTAGCGACGACCCCGTTAGGCTGTCTACCGACGTCCCCATTAGGCTGTCTAGCGACGACCCCGTTAGGCTGTCCACAGACGGCCCCATCAGGCTGATCCTCTGAACCATTAGGAACTCCATGGTACTGTGTACCATTTAATCCATTCACCCCTTGCATTGATACTGTTGGAATTGGATGTGAATCTGTATTTGGAATAAAAATACATACATTGAAATCAGGTGATGTTTTAAGAGTATTCTATCAAAGCAATATATATCTCATGTCTTTTTTTTTTTGGTGTTATCACACATACATGACCAAGAAGCTTAGAAAATGGTTCCCCATATCATTACTGTACTTGAGCTTCCAAATATCAATGTATAGAAGTCAAGTATACTTCAAATGATCAAACATAATTCTGTCACATATTAAGCAACCCCTTTCAAAATCACTTTTCATAGCTATGATATCAGCGTAAGAACTAAGATATAATGTAACAGCCTGCTCGTGGAGTTCAGTTTTCTCCAGTAGTCAACTAACAGACTGACTTACAAATATCAGCTGCTATTGTTGACAGCCAGGTTAGTGATTGGCCAAGCAACAGCAGAGGCATATTTGTGTAATAAGCCACATATTAAAGGTAATACAAAGTTTTGGAATGGGGTCATGAATTTGGTTCAAATGAACATATTGGAAGCATATGCGATCCTACAATATTCAGTGATTGTTGTCGCAGTTGAAATTAAGTTTAAAGTTATGAAATTTTAAATGATAAACTCTTTATGTTGTATAGCTCCCTCTCAAGATCAAGATATTAATTAAGCTATAAAACAATGTTTCTTGACTGAAATCGACCAATTAGCTATTCCCGTTTCAACATTACATATCAGAACTGCAGGTTCTGAGATTTATATGGTCGGAGCTACCATTGTACGGCTGTAGGCGCTATTTGCCATTTAAATTTATCAAAATTTACCGGGAGCACCGGTAGGAGCACCGGTAAATTTTAATATCCAACTTTTCTTGAAAGCAGAAGTGTTTTAGGGGCTAAATTTTCTAGTGATTATAATATGTACATCCACAGGGGCATCAAAATATATCAAAACTGTAAAGAATCACTATCCACCCAATTTTCCAAATTTATCAAAACTTTGTATTACCTTTAACAAAATGCCCAAAAGCTAAACTATTCAATAGTGAGGTATATAAAACTTATACCAATTGAATCTATGGGGTGTAGGCCACTGCAAAAGTAATATTTTCTTCAAGGCTGAACACCTAAGGGAATACTACTGTCATCTCAATCCAATACATTTGAAAAGATTCTCTCAAGGTAATGTATATTTTTGTATTTAAACTGTATTTTATATTTAAAAGAACAATAACTATAATATAAATCACGTATGCATCATCAAACTTTATCCATTGTTGGAGAGGATCATGACTTTTGAATGTCAGACACATAACACTGATGCAGTGACCAATGTCATTATCAAAAATTTCCTTTCATGGAGAAACATGAAATATGGATGTATACTTACTGTATTTGTTGGTCTGGACTCCTATACAACAGTTAAATGTCATAGGACTCTCAATCCCACCTTCCCCTCCAGTACAGATATCTGAAATAGCAAATTGTGCAAATCATTTGTAAACAAGAAGATGAGAGTGACTAAGGTCAAAGTCTTTAATATGCCTCCGCCCTCCTCCTACATGTATGTTCATTAATCAATGATGCTGTGACCTTTAGCATTTGACCTCACAAACCCAAACTCATGTACTTGAGCCTAGTTAAATTGAATAGTTTATCACAGTAACAACATATTTTCTGTGATTTTGTAATACTTTCATGACCCTGTGATTTTTCACCTTTGACCTCTTACATATACACTCAAAACAAATCAGTTTATATTTGCATAGCATTACATACTTCTTCCGAGATACTTCAGGAAGGCAATAAATCTATGAGCTTAGCCCAAATTCAGCCTGCAAGGAATACAGCTTACCTCTAGTACACTTGAAACCTCCTCGGTACCGGACTATACATGCTGTGTTCATTGGAAAAGAAACAAATAAAAATATATCAATTAATTATTGGCCCGCATTCAACACCTAACGGATCATGGGAGATTTCATCTCATTAAAAATCAGACATACACCTTGGCCAATCCAAATTTGGTATCTCTGTAAATTGATTAAAAGACTGAAGAAATGCTCAAAATTGCATTGATTACAGCCTATCGAGAAGAAGTGTCAATCATCAATTAAAAAAAAAAATGGTTTTGAATTGTCATTCGTTTATACGGTGTTGAAATTGGTGTTGAAAGGTCTGTCCCATTTGATAAATGATGAAAACTATAATTGTAACAGAATTGCTCCCACTTTGGTTTCCTGAAATTAAAGTGGGAATGATGGGCTACTAGAAAGAGAAAGCCCAGAAGGATGTGCGAAGCCATCTAGATTAAAAGAACATCAACAAAATGGACAGAGATGGGGCATGTACTTGTCTGATATTCATCATGTGGTGAACTGCAAATATCTTCAGTCTACCAGTACATGTGTAAAGAAAGGTGTCTGAACCATAGAAATCAAGAACGTCACAAGCAAATACTATTTGGATGTGTCATAGAAATCATTCCTAATAAATCAGAAAATCCTGATGACCTTGTTCAACAATATCCAATACCTTTTCCACATCAATCATGTTTGGTAATGAATACAGGTAGTTATAAGTATCATTATCGTTAAATTCAAATGGGACTGGCCTTTAGCCTTTCCTCATACCCTTCTATCAGACTCTATTCTTCCTGTATTATTTGCTCAAATTACACATTCTCTTACCAATGATTACAATGATAAGAACAATAAGCACAATGACAATCACAGCAATCTCTCCTGCAGATAAATGCTTGCCACTTGTCTCAGGCTTTGTTGACATTTCAGTATCAGCTGAATAGAAATAACAGAAAAAGAGTGAGAAAGAAGAAATTAATTCAATTGAAATTCAATTCAATTCAATAATGGCCTTTATTAGGCTGCAGCACTAATGTCCTTTGGCAAGATATTAATCTACATTTGCCACTCTCCACCCAGGCGTAGTATACTGGTACATGGTAGGAAGAAGTTCCTTAAATGTGTGAACGCCTAATCATGGTAGCTCAGCCAAAGCCAGGGGAAATATGGTTGCAGGGCCTGTGAGCGACCGAGCTGGGGAGGGTCATACCCTAAAACAGGCTCTGAATACACATTTTTATCAATACCATCAAATGTGTTTAATGTGTATTATGTGCAGATCACTTTCATGAGAAATTTTTTTTTTTAAATTAATAAAAAAAAAAAAAAAAAAAAAAAATCTAGGATCGGAGGAAAAAGCGGAAAACCGCGTATACGCGGAAAATTTTCATGCCTGAAAATAGGTGTTAACATATTTTGTTGTTATCAAATTGACATGGTTTTTTTACCAGATCCATTATCAATCTATTTCAGTAGGCTCTGACAATTTACGACAGAGCAGTAAATGTCTGGGTTACATGTACGTTTATGAATGCACCAATCTATTTTCTCCAGAAAAAAAAAGTTATCCTTTAGAATATGTTTTGTTGTTGCTATTTTCAGACTTAACAACAGAAGGAGAAACTCGTTATCTGTCAATTGTAAGTCTAGAAACAACTGTATTCGCAAAAATTCACTCTCTAATTATTCAGTTGTAATACAGGAAATTGATCAAATTGACCGTGTGCTGACAACTTACAGGGGCTGGTCCCGACGGTTGAGATTGTCTGATTGGTTGTTGGATGGACTGGAGTGGTTGTTACAGGGGGAACACTCATGGGTCCACACTCTCTGTTTACTGTAGGAGTGCATGGTCTTGTCTCTTCATAACCCTCTCCACATATTGTGCATGGGACACATGTGTTAAGGCCATCCTTATAGTAATACAGCCCCTCCTTGCACATGCATTCTCGGTCGGATTCAGGTGTACATTCTTTAGTCACCACTTCCTTTGTGCCATGACAGCTTAGACAATCTGAACATTGTTTTTCCAAATCATTCGTATCCGAGAAGTTGACTCCTGCAATGAAGAATTTTTACCAAATTAAATATGATATCTTCAGCAAACATCAAATCTGCTCTACAAAGTAACCAAAAAGGATAGCAATAGATCACTGGAAATTTGAGGAATATGTGTTCAGATAATAATAATAAAAACAACAACAACAGCATCATAGATTTATGGTGGCTATGTCTTCACCTCTAGATCAAATCAACTTTAATACTGGATTATTAAATAAGTTTGTAAACGATCGAGTGCAGAATCAACCATGAAAGGCAAAGCACATACCTGCTATACAGGGCTCACACTTGGTGTTTCTTGGAGGGGAGTTACTGCAAAGCATTAGTTCAAAGTCTTTCACTTCAACTCCATAACCGACCGGACAACTGCTACATAGTATTTCATCTGACCCATTCACAAAGCAAGTCGGGAGCGTGCAAGACTGAAAAGAAATGCAAATAATGATCAAATAAATAAAGGTGATGTCGGTAATTGAAACAATTGTATTTATCAATAAACATGTAATTGTGCCCTGCACATGATATCATAAAATCAGGGACTGCGTTATTTTACAACAGACGTTCAAAGTTTAAATTTGATCAAAATCATAAAGTAAAAAAGAATTAATAACTGAATCAAGTGAACGGATAATGGAAAGGGGTAATGAGAATAAGAATAATAATATTCAGCTTTTATATAGCGCTTAATACGTCTTGGACGTCTCCAAGTGCTTTGCAGATATACTTTTACCCCGGTCATTGGATTTAGTGCTTGCCCGCACACAATGTGTACACAATATCCACTCCCTGGGGAGCATTCCAGCCAGGCGTTACTTGACACTCAAAACTGTTTGACCAACAATGACGGTCGCATCCTACCGGGTACCCATTTAACACCTGGGTGGAAAGTAGCAAGTGTAGGTTAATACCTTGCCAAAGGACATTATTGCCGTGTCGGGATTCGAACCCTCGACCTTCGCTTCCACAGTCGAGCGCCTTAAACCACTTGACCACAACACTTGCATCAGCATTGATAAAGCACATTATTAATCAAACTAGAACACACTTTTGGTCTGGATATGCTGCATGGGCTCTCATACTTCACAAAAAAGCAAATAGATATTACGCATCTAATTGCTTTGTACTTAATTACTCTATTGTCTATTCCACAAATATCCATATATGTTCATGTATTGTACGAGTCACATCCTTATGACATACATGTAACTGCATACCATGTCCATGAGCAGTGTAGGCCTACAACTACATGCAGGGAGTTTGCAGTACAGTAGGCTTGCATGTTTTGGAAAATACCAACCTCATATTTTAGGCACATTTACACAGCCCCAAAACAATTTTGAAAAATTATTGGTTTTCTGGACTGCCATTTACATTACTGGAACAACCAATAAGAAATTGTCAGCATTGATATTTTATTTTTTATTGGTTGTGTGCATGCGCCACTTTTCACTGCCCTGCATGCGAGGAGAGTCATGTACTGTACAGTGTACATGACCAAAAATCTGAATAATTCAGCAATGTTTTGAGAGCGAGCATTCACACTGCGAAAACTGGTCAAGTTTCTGCCGTGATCCCGTTTTGATCTGTATACTGTGTTCCTTTCATCTTTGCAAGAGCCCCTCATATCAAATGACATGATCGAGGGACAGGTGTAGAATCAATGTCTAAATGTCAAGAATTCCATCTCTAAATCATGTAAATCTAGTTGTAAATAAATCAACATGTACCGGTACATCAAAATGTAAATCAAGTTGTACATGTAAATCCAGTCGCACATACAAATCAACATGTACATGTATAATGTGCATGTAATTATACATGCATATCAAGTTGTACATGTCAATCCAGTCGTACATACAAATCAACATGTACATGTACATAAATCAAATAGTACATATACAAATCAAAATGAACACATATACCGGTATGCAAATAAAAATCCATGATTATCTGGAAGCAGATTTAGAATCTAATTGCCACGATCTCATGAATGTAGGTCATATGAAAAATATATCAATACGCTAATTTTCATAACAATTGATAGTGTGTACAAGGCTGTTCATTTCATGTCAAACACATACATGTACATCATGTACATGTACATACATGTAGTTTTAACCAAATAAATCCAGCTTTAATAATAAAAATGTGGACTAGATCTGTTTGAGAAATGTAACTGAAAGTCACAAACATTCACCTTACTCTGAAATACTTCATGAAATATAGAGTAACTCGGTATGGCTAGCAAGAAGTTTTTGTCATCAATGACAAGGTTTTATACATTCCCTTTGCATTCAACTTCCTGTTTGCTTTAGTCCCCCATTGTGTAGGGATGTGCATGTTGTGTTACAGTACCATATACTGTACATCAACAAGTACATCTGTGTATTAAATAATAACCATATCTTTTAAAACAAAGCATGCACTATATCAATGTTAAAAGTCTTCTTATTCATGACTGTTCTCTGGGTTTTTTTTAAACAATGTACTTCAGTAGTATTAATCACAGATTTGAGATGCGATCAGTCTTAAAATACAAAGCATTTTATGATCACAACAGGCCAGGGCCTTTTCATTTTCTTTCTCCTCTTGTTTCTTTTCTCCATCAAGTCCAGACTTATTCATAATGTAGACTCATCTTTAAAAAAAAACCAATACATGATGTACATGTACAGTACATGCTTTTAGCTCTTGCATTAGTGATATGAACTGCACTTGGTTAAATCAAAATGAGGCTCGGACACTGAACGCCATTAGTCTTGTTCATTATAAAATCCTATTGTGACTTAAACTGTGTGCATGCAGTGCAAATTCACCAATGCACTCGCGAACAGGAATTATTTGTATACTCATTGCCTTCAGTTTTGTGGGGCAAGAGTACATGTAGGTATATTTTTAACTGCAATTTGTTCACAGTCTTGAAAAGAGAGCATTCTCCCAGTTCTAGCTTGTCTGTAACTGTGTCACTGTGAGTTTGACTTTTTTAATCAGTTTGAATGATTGGTCTAGTATTACAATGTATACCGGTAGTTGAGAGCCAAAGGCCATGTAAGGTTACATATTCACGGACCTGATTACCGGTAGTGTACTGAAATTGTTAAAAATAATAACATCCTTTTGTTTCCCAACAGTCAATGCCTCTATCATTGCCTTCAGTTTTGTGGGGCAAGAGTAGGTATGTTTTGAACTGAAATTTGTTCACATCCTTTTGTTTCCCCAACAATCAATGCCTTGATGACTCACCTGTGCA
The DNA here is from genome assembly GCA_003118195.1 of Hemicentrotus pulcherrimus. Lineage (NCBI taxonomy): Eukaryota > Metazoa > Echinodermata > Echinoidea > Camarodonta > Strongylocentrotidae > Hemicentrotus > Hemicentrotus pulcherrimus. The sequence continues at coordinate 272,328 of BEXV01000150.1, read as the reverse complement.
CTGGCGGATGGAGCTATACACACCAGGACAGAACCAACAACAGCAAGATTCATGATCATCCTAAAATATACACGGTCTGAGGGAATGAAATGAAACATACATGTATAGATTTACTAACTTTAGAATTTACTGGTTTTATTCTTCATTTTATAGTTTGCCCCTTGATACATGTGTACACAGGTCATGGAATATTGCTCCATGAAACGATTTCAATTACAAGTTGCCTACAAATCTATACCTTCGAAACGTGTGTTTTTTTTAACACATTCCAATAGGATGTAGGCAAAATTTTACTTGCGACAGTTTAATTATTTATAAATCCACTTATTCATTCTTTCAATTTCATTAATTCATACAAATAAACTTATTACAAAGGTAGGATATTCCTTTAAAGTGGATATTCATTGATTTTAAAAACTAACTTTATTTTCATTATTGCAAAGTTGAAACTTTGATTCGACAAGGTTATCAAAATTCAATGCTTGGAAACATTCAAATTAATGATTATTATTAATTAAAAAAACAATTAGGTACAGCCCCGGTATAGCACCTGAAGAGCTCTCAGAACACTGCTGACATGTGTGAGATCACAGTATGGACATGATCTGCACAAGCACATGATGTCCCATGACATCTCACACATTTTCAGTGCCTGTTTTCATCTTCTCTTGATTTCTTTCTCTTACTTCTCTACATCAGGCTAAATGTATAATCTATTGCCTCATTCTAAACCCTGCGCATGGTTTTTTATTTGATGACAAATGCATCGATACAAAAATAAAGGAATCTATCGCTTGTAAACAAAATAAGACGCCATTGTATTCAGTTGCACACACCGCGGTATGTTCGGCGTCTCAAGAGGGAACAAATGCTGTCTTTAATATCATACCGGGGTTTTAAAATTTGAACGTCTGGTTTCTTTGATTGTGAATTAACCCCTATCCTGTGTATTTACAAGCAAAATTTTGTTAGTTATCAGAATCAGGTCATATCCCCTTTTGAATGGTTGACATGCCATTACATTTATATACACTAAACTCATTATAATTTGACAAATAATAGCTTAGCAATTATGTTCATTCTTTATGGGATGTCGTCTGCTTGGGTAGTATTGGTCCATATAGTGACGTCATTAAAACATCATTATTTTCCAGCGAATCTCCTGTATATCCCAGCTGCTATGGAGGTGATTGTATTTGTATTTTTATAAATCACCTGATATGTAGTTGACCTAAAACTTGTACGATGGCCATCTGTTAGCTTACCAGTTTCTAGGGATACATTAGTTGACATATTTGTGATTTTCTTTGAATTTCACCTTTAAATTCTTACTACCGGTAGGTAAAACTTAAACATGATGTTAGAATACTCATGAAGTGAAAAATACTATTTTCCCACTAATTTCAGACAAGATCACATGACCATATTTCCTTTTCCTTAAAATTGTCAAATCAAGGAAGTGCAAATGGAAGTATATGAGGTTCTTTGTTTAAAAAACACCAACTCCTATCTCTGGAAAAAAAGACTGCCTCCAAGAAAAATTTAAACAGAAAAGAATTCAGCAGTATCACATGAACAAAATATATTTGATTTTAAAGAGATCCGTTCAGTTGCTCAACTCATACGAATCCTGACCCCCCCAACAAAAATGGTTTCATGCACCTTGGATGTTGTACGATATACATGTAAAGGAATGAAGTGGTTTCATATCAAACTTCAATATAGAATCTCAATTTTTTTATATACCGGTATGGTCAAAGCTACAGAGACAAGGTAGGCCTATAATACTTACATGTACATGTGGTTTGGTGCTGTAGAGTGGTCATCATTCTTAGCGCTGACGAACAATCACACATCATAAACGGCAGACTGAAAGATCTATAGCAATGTGGCAGGACCTATCAATGAGACAGTCAAGAAAAGTTTGGTCCACATTAGCATATCATCTTTACATTCGTTTCCACACATTACATAGTTTAGTTTTGAAAAGAAAAAGGCAATAAATAAACACACAACGATAAAGAATACGTACAGCAAACAAAATATATGCAAACAAAGTTGTGGTATCAAAGAGGATTTATGTGTGCTAAAAAAGGAAATTTACATCTTACTTGAGACGGGGTTTATTAATCAACACACCTGCAAATAAGAGCAATATGAAGCAAATTTATAAGGCAAGTATTGCACTTACAAGTACATGTAGTAAGTTAAATTAATTCACAATGTTCAGTCACATGAAATCAATACCGGTACTTACATGTACATGCATTCATTACCAGCTTAAGGACCTGTCAATTTGGTCATTTAAAATTGTAGCTGTTCACTACATAATGAACTCAACTCAACATGCACTATTGACATAACATTCAAACTTCAGAATAAGAAGAGTCTAGAAGCAGTCAACTTGGTTGAGGTAAATAAAAGGAAATTGGCCTAAAACACAGAGTAACATGACTCTATAAAGGTGTACATGTACATTGTATGTACCGGTACATGTTGTAGGTGAGTTGTACCCCAATGTACTTTGACCCACAGGTATTCTACCACAGTAACCTGAAGTTCAAGTTGTTGGTAACAAGTATGGTGTACACACCACAATTTCTTTGATTGTATCAGCAAAATTCTGGAATACTCACGTATTTGAAAAAATTAAGTAACGTAATTCATTCGTATGACATCACATAAATGCATGGAAATCCACTTGCTTTTTGTCTTTTCATTCATGCACACGCATGGCAATGTAATTACATCTACCGGTAGTGTCATTGACAAGCCTTCTGTCGACAACCTTGTCGATAAAAGTGCATTTTCATGGGAAGGCAACATGTCGACAGGGATAGTATATTGTCGACAAGAATCAACCCATTTATAGGCTTTACACGCACTTTGAATCATTTTACAAACAACACTGTTTTTTATAACAAAACACTTTGGTTTTGTGTAATTTGTATTTCAAAGTGAACACAAACTCAAAATCGGTCATCTTACTTACGGCTGCAGCAAATAAAAATCATTCATTAACAATTGTTGGCATGCACTCCTGTGTTGGAAGGATTGCATTCTTCCAACCATCTGTCGACAATGTGTCGTTGTCGGCTAAAATTCAAGACGACATGTCGACAAAGATTTTTTTTCTCGATGACAGCACTAACCGGTAGGTTTTAAATATACCGGTAGGTGAAATGTCAAAAAAAGCAAGTGTTCAAATTGGGAAAATACTGAATTGAGAGTAGGGCTTTGAGAGCCCTTCTGCATGCTTTATTATTTAACTTTGGTAGGTTCTGAAATACAGGGGGAGTCGAAATGTCTAACATAAAAAGGCTACAACATAAGGCTGCCTCATTTTTTTTACTAATTGGGTCTATCGCGAGTAAAAGATCATGACAGTAATATTATTTTGTTTAAAATTGTTCTGCATCATCCAGGCAAGGTCAATATACATGTATATCAATCATAGTGAAGTGCGAATCCAGTAGCAGACATACTGTAGTTAACAAGAAAAGTAAAGGCCTACTGTAGCTTAAAGGGATTCTGTAACTTTGTCTCAGATTCTGAAACAAAATTCTGGATTTAGCTCAAGCTGCAATGATAATTACATGTATAAACCTTAAGGTCAGTCAGGAACCCCATGACTTTTATAAGCCCATAGCCTGTCTGATTATCAAGATATTTATGATTGGAATTACAAATTTTGAAAACCATTTGCCAAACGAGGAAAACGAGTATGGTAAAACAGGTCACTCAAAGATTTTTACTTTTTGAGGCACTTCTTGATCATTTTGAAGTGCAATTTGTTTACCTGTAGGGCTTCAATATTACACCATATCACAGACACTCCCAGCGCGCCCCCCCCCCTCCCTCAGTGTTATTTAGGGTACGCATATGGATGTTCCCTCCTTTTGAAAACACCCCCGTAAGTCCGGTGTGTAAAGTCAATACGAGCCAGACTTTGGTGCATGAAAAGTACCCCTTTACCAGACATTTTACTAACACGCATGGTATCCCTCCGTTAACAGAGTGGGGGAGGGGGCCGGACAGACACTGATAACATGTAGGGCCGTGTATCTCAGATTTAACATTGTTACATGTAAACGATCCCTTTAACCAGAATCTGGATTCTGGACATAAAAGCATCCCATCCTGCGTTCTGAAGCAGGGACCTACATGTAAAGTAAGTTCTAGTAGAAAATATTTTCAGTATTTAACAGATTAGGCAAAAATTGATTAAACATAGGAAAGTTACAATTTTTTGAAGTTGTGATCAATCAAACACAAATTGGCAACTCTGTGACATATCTTGTGCTCTCCCCTCCCATTTGCCCTGTACTAATAACTTCAACAATTAATACTTACCGGTACCTTTTTGTCAAACCTAAAGAAATGTTTCCTTGCTATTGCAATGTCTGAAGATCCGACATAGGCGCAATTCCCATTACATACAGATATTAATCCTGCTGCAGAGGGCATATTTAGTAATTACAGTGTATACTTGAAGCCCAACATCAAGGTAAATCAAGGTCAATCATACATGCATGGTGTTCCCTACTAATAATTATTGCAAAAATGTTTTTTTTATACAACTCCTGTATGGCACAACTACATGTACATGTACATGTGTGTATATTCCGTCATCAATACAAAACTAAGAAATTGATAGAATGACAAATTCTGTACAGAGCAAATTGGAGAGGTGCTTGCAAGATACGTCAATCGGTATTACCAAATTATGTTTCACTGATGACTACTGGGTACTTCAAAAAAAAAAATGTGGCAGATATTACTGGCACTACATGTACATGTACATGTACATTTTACGTCACAGTAATACTGCTGAATCAGCCAATTTGGAGGGCCCATACATGTACAATCTTCAGCTAATTTTTAAAAAGAAGACAGGTTTGGAGTCGTGACAAGTCTCTTGTCGAGGAGCTGTCATCCATCTTGGCAAAGACTGTTTTGTGAAAAGCGAGCGATAGCGTTGAGATGTTGTTGAACGTGTACGGTACTTATGACGGTTTTGTGAAACAACCCCCCGGTCTATTGACGGTTTAGAACATCATTCACTCATTACCATTGTTGGACGCTGATTGATGATCAAGGGGCGAGTTCCAGTATGGTTTTTAGTGTTGAGAAAGGCTGCTGTACCAAACTCGAACAGAGGTGGTCAATTTAGGATGATACCGATCACATTATCGATAGCTTAACACAGAGCAATCAGTAGTGGCACTTGCCCAAAATGAGGATCGTCCGCATAAACATTGATTTTTTTCATCGGTGCTCTGTAGGTTTCGAGTTCCAGAACCATGCGCTGGCGATGCAAAAAACGGATAACGCGTAAGAAAATAACCCTAGTTCACCGTCTTCCCAAGGATTTATCACTCATAAAGTGAAAGTCACTGTACAAAGTCAATGTAAAATGCAACTTGAAAATCATTGCGGAATCTGTTTTTCGCATCTCCAACACGCGTATCAGGAATATGAAACGTCTGCAAAAATGTGGACGATCGATCCTTATTTTGGGGGATGCGTCTGTCTGCATTTACGCAGATGATCCTCGTTTATGCGGACAATCCTTATTCTCAGACCTGCACCCCTACTGCTGATGTCACAACTTCACATGAAAAAGTCTTCACGATGAAAGTCAAATCACTTAGAAATAGCATTAAAATTTCATCATACAGAATATATATTCCAAAGTCATATTGAAAAATCAAATATTTACGTACATGTATATGTATCATTCCTTTTGAAAAACATTAGACTAAAGGTTTAGACTTACTTAGACTTCTTTAAAGGCAGACTTTACTACTTCAGCCAGAAGGGACGAGACCGCCCAGCGAGCCATTGAGGTCACTGTGACAGGTGGCTTTCTCATTAACTCAGCTCTCATTTAACATAAGAACTAGCACATCAATGATGTGGCGCTCATCCGGCATCCAGCAAAGAAATTCACGCAATTTGTACTTTGAACAGAGTATACATGTACACTGTACATTGCAATTCATGAAATGTACATGTATTGGTTACATGCATGTACAGTTGTACAGATGATGAAGTGCCTATTGCAAATCTGGCTACCGGTAAATGTGGTTTTGGAAGGAGACAGTGACATGAAGATATGATTGAAAGTCTGGAATTTGAGAACTCAAGTTGCACGCCTTAAATGAGGAAAAAGAAGGCATTTTTGTGATTTTGAAATGTAGAAGTTCAATGAACCTTGTGAAAGTCTTTCAGATGGGTGAAAAAAAAAATCGGTCAATAAATGACGAAGAAGAAGCAATCTTTGTGATTTCTGAATAAATATCACATAAATTAGCATAATTAATTTTGTAGACAAAATTTCATAATTCTGTGAAGAAGTTCAATGAACCTCATGAAAGCCTTTCAGATGGAACCAAAAAATCAAAATCAGTCAATAAATGAGGAAAAAGAAGCCATTTGTGTGATTTTTGTTAAATTTGCATACATTAGCATAAATAATTTTCTAGACAAAATTTTAAAATTCTATGTAGAAGTTCAATGAACCTTGTGAAAGTCTTTCCGATGGGAAAAAAAATTCAAAATCGGACAATAAATAACGGAGAAGAAGCAATTTTTGTGATTTTTGAATAAATATCGC
>BEXV01000150.1:227023-239510 GCA_003118195.1 Hemicentrotus pulcherrimus | reverse complement strand
GGGGGGGGGGGGGGGGGGGGGGGGGGGGGGGGCAGGGGGCCTCCCAGGCCCCCCTTTCCAGTCAGAGAGTGCTCAAAATAGCCCAGTACAGTAAGGGTTAATATCATCATTTTTATTAATGATGAATTGTCTCAGTCAGTTTTGTGTTTTATAATGTCAACTTAATTTACAGTTTTTTTTTTAAATTTGCCTTTGTCCTGGCTTAAAAAGCCCCCTGCCCCAACAAAAAACTCATTGTCATTGAAAGTTCATTTAAGTCACAGTTGTTCATTCACTTTGTGGCACAGGTATTAAGTTTGTTTTTGTCTTCCTTTTCTTAATAGGTACCTGGTCTTGCTGAGAATCGACCCTCAGTTCTCAGAGGAGATCATTTGTTTGCTAGGTTCAGCGACAAGTCTGATAATAAGAGCTACAAGGGCTATGTCCACAGGGTAGAACAGGAGGATCTGGTCCTGGGATTTCATGCAGAGTAAGACATGTTCTTTTTAAAATTTAAACTACATAATTTCACTCAGGGATAGATAGTCACGGTGTGATGCTGAAAATTTCAGCGTATGTTCATTTGATCCCATTGGCTGTTTGTGAAATGGGAGTTGAGAACAAAAGTGGAATATGAAATGTGAAGCATCAGCAGAGAGAAATTTATACAAAGTATAAGGTCATGTATATAGGCAATGTGCTTACGAAATTGTTGGTATCATTGGTCTGTAGTAAAACACAGTACAGGTATATATTGATGCTCTAAAACTGCAAGGTAGCCAACTTGTTCATGCCATGGTTACAATTTTTTTTTTATTCATGCAAAATTACTGAAAGCCAGAACTGGATGTCCAACTCTTTTAGAAGTCACAGCCTCTGAGAACCTGTACCTTTTTATGCCTCCACCCACCAAGGTGGTGCAAGAGGCATTATGTTTTTCTGGTTGTCCATCCATCTGTACTGCTTTCTCCATCCTCCCTCTGGTCTTGCATAGTTTGTAGTCTCTCTTGGATTTCCTATAATGCCATTCTTTCTGAACCTATTCTGCCTTCCTTTATTCAGCTTTAGGAGGAAGTACATCACAGGTGGGAAGGTTGACATTGAGTTCACCTTCACTCGATTCCCCATTCGTAACGAGCATCAAGCTGTAGAGACGGCCACAGTAGAGGGCAGGCTAAGTGATGCGCTCTTTCCAGGGACAGGGAGTCAAGTCGGGAGTAAAGGCCAGCTTTCAAAGATTCCAGAACTACAGTAAGTGAAGTTAATTATTATCATGGGGATGTGTCCATGTATCTTAATGTTGGATTACTTGTGTTTTCACCTCAGTTTTGCTTGGTTTGGGCTAAGGAGACAGATGCAACATGAAAAGTTGATTTTTTTAATGTCTTGAATTCTACTCCTATAGACATCAAACACTTCTGTGGGGTGTTTCACAAAGTCTTAAATCGTCTCAAGTTGGTAGGCTGTTCGTGCCACTGGTTGCTTTCACCATTGGTCTTTCAAGGGACTTCACAAATCTACAGAATTTACATTTTTTGATACCGGTAGTTCATAGTTTATACTATGGTAGGCAATTTATGCCCTTAAAAAGTCTTGAACCAGATGTAAAATTAGAGGGGGAAAAAAACACTAAATAATATACTTTTCTTCAATAATAAGCTATCAACAAATGTGAATTCTGTAGATTTGTGACCACGATTTGTACGCCCCATGATAGACCAATGCCAGGAATGGTGAGAGCAACCAGTGGCATGAACGGCCTGCCATAGTTCAATTTCAACTTAAGTTGATCTTAGTCTTTCTGAAACACTCCCCTAGCTTGTCAAATGGGGATTTTTTGGCTTTACCTGCAAATAGATAATATCCGTGACTTTCAACTCTCAGCTGTATTATGATTATGGGCTAGTTATGGGAATGTGTAAGATGACTTTACAAAGAAATAATGAGTAAAGTGTGATATTTACTTTTCGGTTTAATAAAATTTGGAGTGGACTATTAGGCTATTATTATTATTATTATTATTATTATTATTCAATTCGTGAATTTCATTAGATAACCAATTTAACCTTTGACCTTTTCTACAGGGCTTTCAAGAGAACCCTCTTTGATCAGAAGCTATCTGCAAACATGGAACAAGTCCAGGCCGTTCACCAGATTGTGACAGGAACCGCAAGACCAGCTCCGTACCTGGTCTTTGGACCTCCCGGTACAGGGAAGACTGTCACCATCGTGGAGGCTGCAAAGCAGGTAGGTTGATCTGCAGGCCGGTGCTGTCCCCCTTACATTTCAACAGTCTTCAAAGGGATCCGGTAACTTTGTCTCAGATTCTGAAACAAAATCCTGGATTTAACTCTTGCTGCAATGATAACTATAAACCTTTAGGTCAGTCAGGAACCCCATGACTTTTACAAGCTGATCGCCTGTCTGATTTAAATCAAGATATTTATGATTTGAAATCGAAACCAAATTTTGTGTTTTTCGAATGGTTTTCATAGCACTACAGTCTATTAGGTAAAACGTGTATGGTAAAACCGGTCACTCAAAGATTTTTACCTTTTTTGAGGCACTTCTTGAGCACAACGAGGCACGATTCTATTTAGGGCTTCAATATTACACCATATTACAGACACTGATAACAGGTATAAAGCCTTTTATCTCAGATTTAACATTGTTAAACGATTCATGCCTTTAAACAACAGGCAATATTTCATGGAATACATTTCCCCTAAACCAGGGTCCAAGTGCACATAGGCTCCTGCATTATAACACTGGACCTCCAAATTTTGAAATTTAAACATGGGACCCATGCATACAGACTTTTTAAACTTTAATCTGGACTCCAACTGAAAACGGCTAGGAGCCCTGCCAAAAGGGTTCCCTGGACAGAAATTTTCCTGTAAATTGTATTTACAAAAAAAGGCTAAGTTTACAAATCTGCTTTGAAACCATTTAAAGGTGTGCAAGCTAATAATTTGCCTGCTGCCAGTTTATGTCATGCCTGTATGCATTTATATAGTAAAAACTGAAACTATGTAATGGATTATTACACATAGATTTGTGCACAATTGGTAAAATATGTCACTAGCAGAGCCCCATTTCACGAAACTTGTCATCAGTGACAAATGACAATTTTTGTTAAGCTAGTGAACTCCTTGCTTGTGATTGGTCATCGGCTGATTTTTGTCACTGATTTTTGTCATTTGTCATTGAAAAAAGGCTTTGTGCAATGGGTCCCAGGTGTGAGAGCATGTAAGAAACTTGCTATGATTTCTTATTTCGCTGGTAGTTATTCAAATAGGTTGTGCATCTATTAGCTATTCAGTATTAGAGAGCTTGAATGCCATCAGTTTCGAATGGAATTGTTGATACTGAGTAAACTTACCAGTATATATTCCACAGGTTTACCACTTGTTGCCCGAGAGCAGAGTTCTTGTTAGTGCGCCCTCTAACAGTGCAGCTGATTTGGTTGCTGTTCGTCTGCTCAATAAAGGAACACCCATTGCTAAGACACACCTCATGAGACTGTATGCTCCCAGCAGACCTCTCATCTCCCTCGATTCTGTTCTCAAGGTAGGTCTTACATTATTGCTTCAGTGAAGGCAGGTTTTGTCTGGATGTTTTTCTGGCATATTTTGTGTGCTAAGAAGATGTACGTAGTGATGGTTATTTTACCTGACTGCTAAGAAAGCATAAATGTTAGTAACCAGAGAACCGACAGCTTTAGGTCCTCTCCAAGAAAAAACTAACACAGCAATATAAAATGAGTCAAGCATAGCTAGTACATCTCGTGTATCTGTATTTGATGAAACAAGTGTAAGTGAGTATGCTTTGGGACTTTGTTATATGCAGATACTTATGTCTCACCTTCATAGCCATTCATTTACATGTAAAATAGATGTTTGGATTGTTTTCCAGTTTTGCTCAGGCCTTATTTTTGTGTGTTTATGAACGAGCTAGCCCACACTGTCGTTTTGAATGATTTTGAAAGAGCACTGTTCGTGTTCCTGTAACACCCAGGTTTGGACTTGTCTTATATTTCATAGTTGAAAATTTTGAGGATTTATGTCATGAGATCACTGCCTTCACCTGACAAAAATAATGAAGACTTCTCTATCGTGTGCATCTTCCTCTTCGATTTAGTCTACCTTAATTGTTATTTTATCTTCTTCATTGCATGGTAGGAGAAGAAGTGTTGTAACCTTGGAGCCGATGATCTTTACATACCATCTAAACAGGATATCCTGGGAAAGAGAGTTGTCGTCACAACCCTTGTCAATTCAGGAAGGTCAGTGGAGAAACTTATTTTATAGAAGAGCAAATCATCATTTTGATAGAATTTGGGTATATACCCCAAAAGATTTTTTTCTGTATGGATATCTTAATTTCATACCTGTCAACCCTTCCGAATAATCTGGAATATTCTGTTTTTCTGGATTTTTAGGACCCCAAAATCCAGAACATTCTGCTTTTTCAAAATTTTGATTTTGTTTTGTTTTGTTTTTTTGTTTTTTTTTGTTGGGCAAATTAAGCTTCTTTTATCATATGCCCGATGTGAGAGTTCATGTATTGTGTCCATTGAAGGGCTGCATGATTGAGCAGCGAATCTGTATTTGCTTTTTGCACAGATTTACCGCGTATTGCCAATTACACTGCCGCTACATGTGCCTGTTTAGGGTACAGATTTCTTATTTTCGAAGACATACCGTGCTAAAAATTCTCATTTTCAAATGTTGGCAGTTATGTGATATGTATTACATGTAATACGTCATCTGGTGAAAGCTAGAAAAGTGTTCTATGTATGATAATATATGAGTTAATGCCCTTCTGGCTCTCAGAGGATGACTTAATTAGGTACATGTACTTGTTAAAAAGCCATCTGCTGATTTATATCTCATCCTAAGATATACTTTTGATTTCCTAAAAATGCTGTGAAAAACTAAAAAGATATTGTATAGATTGTGTTTCTGCCACAAACAAAACGATTTTGTCGAAAAGATTGATGACAGATGATGGAAAAGTTTATTCCTCCCCAAATCTGGACTAACTTGTAAGACACTTTTGACATAATCACATAAGAATTTTTATTGTAGTAAGGCTTAACGCTCATTTGTATATCACAGGTTGGCACTGGCCCAGTTTCCAGAGAATTTCTTCACCCATGTATTCATTGATGAGGCAGGTCATGCCACCGAGGCAGAAGCCCTGATTGCTTTGGCCGGACTGATAAACCTTGATAACCCTAAAGGAGGCCAGATCATCTTGGCTGGTGACCCCAAGCAGCTTGGACCTGTACTCAGGTCACCATTAGCCATTGAGAATGGTCTAGGTAAGTCAGTCTATGCTCAATAAGGCCAAGGCCTCACATCTAAGGCAGTCTTGATAAATCGGTCCTAAATAGTTCAGTGCTCAATAAGGCCAAGGCCTCACATCGAAGACAGTCATGATAAGTCGGTCTTCAGTGCCTGATGAGGTCAAGGCCTCAACATAGAAGACAGTCTTGATAAGTCGGTCCCAAAGAGTTCAGTGCTTGATGAGACCAGACTAACATTACAGGTATCCCATTTGCGATGGAAAACACAAAATCAGACAGATCAAAGCATACCTGTAATCTCTAGCAGCAATCATTCAGAAACATGTATTTCCATGAGGCCTGTCAAGAGAAGTATCATGGTTGTTCATTTTTTTGACATTGGAAATGGAGTGTGGACTTTCAACTAACCATTGGATCTACCTAAGACATTTAAAACTTTTTAAGAAATAAAATAAAATCCCAATTGCTTCCTATACTTCAACTAATTTTAGATTTTCAGCATATAGCATGTCATCAGTAGGAAGTTAACTTTCCTTGGCTTTATATTGATATTTTTTAATTCACCAATCAGCGCTATCGTTCCTTGAGAGACTGATGACGCAGTGCAAAGCCTACAGCCGGAAGGCGGATGCAGGGGCTTCCGATGAACACTACGACCAGAGGATCTTGACCAAGCTACTGCAGAACTACCGCTCTCACCCGGACATCCTCAAGCTGCCAAACCAGATGTTCTACGACCAGGAGCTCAAGGTCTACGCCGATGAGCTGGTCAGAGAATCGTTCTGCAGATGGGACCAACTGCCAAAACAGGTAATGAATTGAGATGCTAATCTCTCCGAGCTTGGGGCAAACTATCATGATGACACGATTATGGACTAGAAAGGTCATGTTTTATGGAATTCGTTGGAAATTACTTAGGTCCCATGTACTAAATTCCTGAAAGATCATTCTAGTCCATGACCACGTGCCGTTATATGGACTAACAAGCCTGTTGACATGTATTGAAGAAGAAGAAGAAGCATTTAGGGCAGTGTCAGAGAATTATCTTAGAAGTGGCCCATTCGATTACTGTGCAGTAGACTATGATTGCACTTTGCAGAAAATTAAAATTTACTCAAAGATATGGAACTTGTTTATCCAGGGCAAAATAGCATAGGAGTGATACTATTATACATCTTGGACATCTCGTAAAGGTTTGTTGTTGTTGTAGTTTTTTTGACTTGTAATAAAATTATAATTTTTAAAAATAATAATAATTACAATGAACCTTGAAGAATTTTCATGCACTAAACTATTTCTTTATCATAACTATTGTAATATCTCTCCCCTCAGGGTTTCCCAATCATCTTCCATGGAGTCGAGGGTCAGGATGAGAGAGAGGAACAGAGTCCATCTTTCTTCAACAAGTCCGAGATTGAGATTGTAGTAGACTATGTGAGGAAGGTGATGGATAAGAGAGGCGGTCAGAAGATCAAACAAGAGGACATTGGTGTCATCTCTCCATACAGGAAACAGGTAAGAGAATTGAGAGGTGTAGATCAGAGTGATTGAGATTGAGAGAGATTGAGATTGTAGTGGATTATGTGAAGAAGGTGATGGATAAGAGAGGTGGGCAAAAGATCAAACAAGAGGACATTGGTGTTATCTCTCCATACAGGAAACAGGTATAAAGAGGCCAGATGTCATTCTTTGCTTTGAAGATTTATTGTCCTCTTTCCTCATGAAATTTGACAGGAGACCTACTATTCACTGAATGTATGTGCACATGTATATATTTATTTAGGATTATTCTTTCAGGGTAGTGTAAATCAAGGGGTTTTCTTTCTTGTCGAGTTATTTTGATTTTGATGAAATTGATATTTTCTCAAGAAAGTGACCATACAATATGACAGCTACAGATACCGGTCTGTCATCTCCTCTTTCCACCATTTTCCTCCCATAAATTATGCACTTACAGCAAGGCCTAAACCACCGATTTGTATCTAGATTTTTCTAGTTAGAATTCATAATTTTTTGGCTACGGATGGAAGAGATAGAGCCAATATGGTCCTGGTTTTTAATACCATGTTGCATCTTATTTCTCACCGTACAGGTTCAGAAGTTACGTCAGGTTCTGGAGAAGCGTCGCTACAGCAACATCAAGGTCGGGTCAGTAGAGGAGTTCCAAGGTCAGGAGAGGACGGTGATCATCATCTCCACTGTCCGTAGCACCAAGGCGGAGTACATCGAGATGGATATAGACTTCAAACTTGGCTTCTTGAAGAATCCCAAGGTATATGAAGCCTCATCATGAGCAATATGTAGTTTGGCAATGGATAAACCCATTAGCAACTAGAGATTTAGTAAAAATGGCCTATTACTCACTGAAAAATGTTGCAATATTGCTCTCATTTTGACATTGTTCTGAGCAATATGAAACATGCGCTATTTTTCTATGCAGAATTATCCTACTGTAGACACCATAAGGATTACGCATGTATAACATTATCACGGTAGACCCCATAGGGGGATACTACAGCGCCTTAAAAAAGCGGATGAACTCGGATGAATGGTTTTAGGTTGTTCAGTGAGTAAAAGCAGGAGCGGTTTTGGGTGTTTAGTTGCTAAAGGTAAACAGAATTTGTACATAAGTCAGTCCTTTCGGCAAGATTGTATGGTGCAGGAAGAAAAAAAAAAATATATATTTATTTTTTTCTTTCTTTTTTTCACATGCATTGATCAATCAGTGTTTGTATTATTATCTCTAGTGCACAGTCATATACAAGAACCTCTGATAATTAGTCATTATATGATTCTACCAGATTTTATATTTCGTGTGATATGTGTAGTTTGTGGATGTAGATGTTGTTGTTATTGTTGTGAATTTGGTTATGAAGAATGGTACACTAAACTCTAAGATAAGTGTTTTGCCTTGTAGTTATTTGTTCATGTTCTTCAAATCTAAGGTATTCAGGTTTTGTATATAAACGTATATATGGCATGTGTATCTTGTTTCAGAGGTTCAATGTGGCAGTGACCAGAGCCAAAGCCCTTCTGATCATTGTAGGAAACCCCTTCATGCTCAGCAAAGATGAACACTGGAACCAGTAAGTACATGTAGATCGCCATGAAATCGATATTTTTCGGATTAAAAGTAAACCACATTGGTGAAGGTGATGGGTGTATAAAAAAGTGTTGATGTTTGTCTGCATAATGTATGATCACATGCAAAAATGAGAACATTATAAGCGGAAGTGTTTTACCTGATGATCTGAAAACCATCCAATTGATTTAAAAATGTTGAGCACTCTCTCACATTACTTTGTGTCTACGATTGACATATAATGCTTCATCCTCCAGAGCACTAAAATTTCTGAATTTAAAAAAAACCTGAGAAGAGGTTGGGTGGAAATAGGTTAAAATTATTTCATTCATTAAAACAAATTAATTGATTCATTATAATAAAAAGGCCACGGAATTAAGAAATAAAGGATGTTTTTAATGTAACCACTTTAACCTTACTACCTTTGCCTATCAGCCAGCAAAAAGAGATATTTATTACATTAATTGCCACTCAATACCCAAGAGAGATATGGGGACCTGGTAGGATGATGTTAGTAATTTCCTATGCCCTCACGGTGACCATATGGTAGGAATACTCCCCATGGTTTGGAGATGGTGCACATTGTGCATGAATGAATGATATCTGTAAAGTGCTTAGAGACAGTTTTCCGTATTACGGTAAGCGCTAAATAAATCCAGATTATTATATAATAATAATATTAATAATATTAATAATATTCCGCTTAATACAAATGTCTCTAAGCGCTTAACAGTTATACTATTATCCCCGCCATTGGATTCAGTGCTTGCCCGCACACACTGTGTGCACAATCTCCACTCCCTGGGGAGTGTTCCAGCCTGGCATGATTGATGTCAATCATGAGTACCGGTATTAGTGGTCCACAAACACTTGACTCGTTGTTACTTTTGATTTTTTCTAGAATGTTGGAGTTCTGCATCCAGAAAGGAGGTTACACAGGATGTGCTTACAGTTCAGAGGAGAGTGATATGGACTCCCTCGTTCAACTCTTGCAGAAGGCTCATCTTGGAAGTGTACCTACAGGTACTACTAGTTATCTATCAATTGATAGAGAGAGTGGGAGAGAGATAGATAGAGAGAGAGACAGGCAGAGAAAGAGAGAGAGAGAGAGAGGTAGAGAGAGAGACAGAGAGAGAGAGAGGGGTAGACAGAGAGACAGACAGACAGGGACAGTTTTTACCCAATTTGTGATTATACATGTATATTTATTGAAGTTTTTATAGATTGGAGAGTTGCATAATGTATGTTAGATTTATGTTGAAAGTAATTTTTGTCTTAATGCATTCATTACACAAACACTTTCCGCGCTCATACCAGGCAGAATTGGTAGAGTTCTCACATCAGCCTTTAAATTGTACAAGGAGATCCACAAGTATACCATTTATTTTAACCCCCTGTGGAACTTGAGCTCCGTCTCTCTCCTGTTTACACATATCTTAACATCAATTGTAGAGGACTATTCTTCATTGCTTGAAGTAGGATTGATTTGAAAGCATAGTTATGTTAAAAATTTAATTGATTAGTGTTTTAAGAAGTATTTGCAGAAGAAAATGAAAGTATGTGCCTCTTTATCATTATTCCTTTTTAAATTTTTGTTTATTGCAGTGGAAGAAGCAGAAGAGCAGCTTGGATTCAGTCACGTTGCTCAGCAGAATGACCCTGAATGGAGAGGTGAAGACTAGGTCAAGAGGTCATCTCCATAACAACAACAAGCCAAAGAATGAATATTGAATGAATACCATTTACTGGTAGAATGATGAGAGTTGAATGCAGCTGTATAGTGAGGAAGCTATCAGACTTGTTGGTAGACCAAACAGCTACAAGAGATGAGCAAGGCAGTTACATTGAAGAGATAGATGTGTAGAAACTTTGTAGAACAGTAATTCATACATCTTGTACCAACTACCAAGACTCCAAAGAATGGAACGTCATGCATATGGGCAGGTAGAGTCGTAGGAATTGAAGTAAAGAGGAGATAATAATGCAGCTGTTTTTTAAATAGATTGTCAATAGCATCTTTTATATATTATTATTTAGACCAAACAGGCACAAGGGATGGGCAGGGAGATAGAGTTGAATGAACATTTCTGCAATAATTAATCACTTTGGTAGAACTAAAATCGTAAAACCGATTGACAAGTCATGAAGAAGCTGAATAACAGGATGAAAGGTCATGATGCGAGTGCATATATAGAAAAAACCACCCTGATATGTCAACTCTGGAATGAAGATGGGTCAGTGGAACCAAATAAACTCTCAGTGGATCAATGTTTGATATGAGAGAATGATCTTTTGGTCTAGCAAATGAACTTTTGTTCAGACAATGATTTTACATTTGGATATAGTTGTACAAGCTAAATAGTTATGGTTTACAGGTATACCCGTATTTGATTCTTGGTTTTAAAGACAGTAGTATATCCATTGATTGGTACAACTTTCATGTGAATTTTGTACAAGTAAATAATGACATACATCTCATTTCATTCTATACATATTAACTTGTGCATGTACCGGTAAACATGCCCACAAAGTTGGACATTTTTATGTTTTTGAGATAAGGTCCATAATGGTCTCGGTAGTAGAAGGGTGTATGTGCACTAAATCTTTGAATTCACTTGTGCCTCTCTCTGTAGGATATTGTAATTCATATTTTTGTCGCATGACCAATATATTCCATTTGAGATTCTTGCCAGAAGAATGTGCAGTTGAATAATGTATTTCTTAAAATGTTACATAAATCCTTTGATGTGAAATCTTTTTAATGCATTCACATTTTTACAATTTTAGTCTGCAAATAAGAACCAATTTTATTAACATTCCATGACATTTTTGCTTTTGATGATAATATTCTGTGCCATTTACACGTTGTATTCTTTTTTTTAATCCGCATGCCAAATATGATAGCTAAAAGTGAACTGTAATTTATGTCTTATGAAACCCTAAGTGATGAAGATGTAAAGAAAAAACGCATGAAATTTTAATACATTGTCTATAATAATATTAAAATGTTTATTAAAAACAGAATGATTCTTGTAACTTTTTAAATGAATTTGATCAATTTGGTCTGGGGCTCAGCTACCCTGTGCTCTGCGCAGCATGTCATTTCTCCCTCGGATATGATTTACGACAGTCATATTTGTCCAAATTTTATTATGAACATCAAGAAACTTAGAAAATATGGTTGTGTACTGTGCCATAGTCTGTTTACTTTTAAGTACACCATTTTGTTTCCGTTGCAGGTTCTTGTTTGTTTTCTTGTAGTTTTAATTCTTCAATAATATTTGTATCTATAATATTTGTTTTTTTAATGTCATAATGATTCCTTTGTATATCAAAGATGTCATGTAATAGGTTCTTCAAATTGATAAGAATGACCTGTTTTGCAATAGGAATCTATTGAAAGTTATTAACTTGTAGTTTGTCCTCAGGCAAGTACATGTACTGTCTGAAATTAAAGAAAAAATTAAGGGATATTGCAAGTCTAATTATTTTTGACTTTGAAACTTGGCCTTTAAAAATGTTATGTTTTTCTTTTATAAAAACAAACCGTGATTTTAATAGTATGAAGAAATCTTTAAATCTAGTTTTGTGAATATTCTGTAAGATCAGAAACATTAGTTACCCATGTTTATATGATAAAGCAACCTAGCTATTTGAGGTGAAATCTGTGTGAAAAGAAATAAACTGTATATGTGACTATCAATCAAAATACATTGGTATGTATACTTTTCTGTATGTCAGAAAAGTCAATTTGGGTCACATCGCTGCAAAGGCAGTTGCTGAACAGCTGAAAATTTCAGAGGTATAGATTTTGAATTGAGATCAAAGTTTAACTTTCAAACACACTGGCTATAACCTTGTTTGAATAGCGGTCATTATGGCTAGCGAGGGTCCCCCGGACAAATATTACGCTTGCAGCTGCGTGTGATGGTCTGAATATTTATTAGCGAGCGAGTGAAGAGAGCAAGCAACATTTTAGAGATGTACGAGGTCGCGTTGCGACTAATTAGATCATATTAAGAGGAAAAAAATCCTGATACATGTACTTGCTCCGGAAGTGGGGTGGCAGGGGAGCAATTGCCCCCCCCCCCACTATTTTGGTTGGGGGGGGGGGG
>BEXV01000150.1:200495-213880 GCA_003118195.1 Hemicentrotus pulcherrimus | reverse complement strand
GGGGGGGGGGGGAGGGTGGGTGTGAGGCCCAGGTCCGGGCCCCTCTTGATCCGCCACTGCTGTAGTTCACCCTCATATTGAGATGACAGAATTTCACACTCATATTGCGATGACAGTATTTTTCTACAGAATTTCTCTAATGACAGAATTCATCTTTCTGTGAGTGATTGTTGATAGTACATTAGATCTTTTGCTGCAGATCACCTACTATGTACATGTAACTCATCAGCTGTGATGAATTCCATTCTTGTTTATTTTCCAATTTCCAGATTAATTCTGACTCGGTCATCAGTCCAAGATGCCCAGTACCAAGCCAAAGAGAAAGTATCCAGCCAAAGATGTGCTGGACATTGGAGAGAAGTTTTTCCAATATCTCGGGAGTACAGGCCACCAAGAGGTCACAGAGAAGGAAGCTTTACGTGACCTCTATTATGATGAATTCAAGCCTTACCTTGTAGGGCAAGGCATTCAAGGTAAACTAATGGTCTACTGACAAGTGGTAGAAACATATATTTCTTTGTATTGTTTGTCTCTGGCTCTCCATCAGAATGGTTTGCTTGGTCCATGAGGTTACCATATGTCTCATTTGCAGGCCCCAAAAATGAAAAGGTAAAATTCCAACGGCAATTGAAAGATAATACTAATGTAAAACTTCCCTCAAAACAAAGGAGCTGGAAAATGTCTTTTTGTGAGAAAATAGCAAATGTTAGTTGTTGAATCAAATTTAGGGATTGCAGTCATTTTATTAAATAGTCTGAATTTCAGACCCTTGTACCGAATGGTCCTACGTTTTGTGTTGCTCAAAGATTCAATCAGCACAATTTTGGCCAATACAAGACGTGGGTTACTATTCTCGTTCAGATGATGCCAATTTTGGTCGGGGTTAAGGTTGTGTTAAGAGCTAGTCGTAAATATGATGGTAATGTCGAGGTAAAGATCGGAGTAGTGGTCGTCTGAGCAATGGTCGTGTTTGCTACGCCCACCTCAACCCCGACCAATTTACTTCTGGATTGATCAAGGAGTAACGCGCAGAGTAGCGTTAGGTAATCCCTTTGGCAGCTCACTAAGGAAGCTAAACTAGGATGGTAGGTGAGGCGAGTAACTACTGGTACATGGAGTGTCACGAAGTGCAGGAATGGTGTGTGGACAAAGCACTTATTAATTTACAGTAAAACCAAGCTAATATTCTACGGGGGCTGCATCATTCTGATGGAGGGTAGAGCAGCCTCCTTGAAGTGGGTTCCAGATCCTTGTTGCTCTTGGATAGTATGAGAACTTAAAGGAGTCGATAGTGCAACTGGAATTACATACTTCAGGTTGTGGTCGTGTCTTCTGAAGTATGTAGCAGGGATGACAAAAGTTGGTTTGGGTATGGAGACAAGACGGTGATGGATCTTGCAGAGAAGGGTGCATTGGTCAAGGATTCAAATTGTGTGGAGTGTGTACCAACCCAATGCTGTCACAAGAGCTGAAGGTGTTTTGGTGTATCTGTAGTGACAGTACACATAGGGAGCCGCTGTTCTTTGTTCTTGCTCTAGCATTTTTGTGACTGTGACGCTGTGTGGGTTCAAAGCCTTCAAGGGGGCACTAGGGCTGTAGGCCCTGGACTTTACATATGTGGTACAGAGGGAGAGAGTCCTGTGAAGAAGACCTAGAGTACGGCCGGCTTACTTTATGCCGGATGGATTGGCAGTGCTTGTTCCAGCAAAGATATCAGCAGAAACCTTTACTCCAAGGTACTTGTACTCTTTGACTCTTGGGATCAGTCCATTTGACAGGTGGTATTCTCGGACACTGGGAATATGCTTTCGTGTGATGGTGAGGATAGCGCACTTTATAACATTGAAGTCCATCATCCAGTTTGAAGACCACCTGGACAGCTGTTGGAGATCATCGTTTAGGATTTGATGGTCCTCAGGGCCTTGAATCTCACAAAAGAGGGTGCTGTCATCTGCAAAGAGACGCATTGTGGACTGGATGTTGTCTTGGATATACAGCAGGAACAGAGTAGGGCTGATGACGGATTCCTGGACGAAACCAGTTGTTACATCCCTCCAACTATGACTGCATGTTGTCTCTCAGTGAGGATTGAGCGACATTATTCACTGGAGTAAGTCACCGCTTATGCAGTGGTCACAACCCGCCGTACTTGCAAGTGCGTGCTGTCTGCGTGCAAAAACGTGGGCAAAATTTGGGTATCCGTACCTGGTGAGTACCGCCTTTGTATGGATTTGGGAGCATGCAGACACACCGTAGCACTTGTAGTGCATGAGAAACTTTCGCTGCCTTCGGGCTGCGGTCGGGCTACCGATTCACCCCCAGCGCATGTGACGTGCTTGCCGGTACTCCCTCCCTGCCTTTGTCACTCCCTCCCTACGTTTTCGGAAAAACTTGGCGGCCGTGGCCTCCCCAAAATTTGTAGGGACTAAAAACATGCACGGTGGGTTGTGACCAAAGCTTTATTCCGTAGTACTGAAGTCAAAATAGATTATGTCAACTTGGCTATGCTGCTGTAGGATGGAGGACCAGTCATGGACAGCTGATGTCAATTGGGGGGTTGTTAAACAAACCCCACCGGAAGCCATGCTGTGCATCAGTGCGGATATTACTGTAATATGCTTCGACAGGATGTGTGTTCCATTACTTTGCAACAGACACAGGTAAGTGATACTGGTCTGTAGTTGGAGGGGTCACACTTTTCTCCAACTTGTGTATTGGGGTAACCAGTGCTTGCTTTTATTGGGCTGGAATGATGCCACTGTTGTAGCTTCATTGCAAAAGAAAAGACAGTGGAGAAGCACTTTCATGAGCTACCAGCTTTAGGAGCTTGGGTTGAAGTTTATCAGGGCTGCTGGCCTTTGAAGGGTTCAGTTGTTGGAGGCATTTCTCTACACCGGTCCTGAATGTGCAGGTAACCAATATTTGGGAAAGGATAAGGTCTTTTCTGTACAAGAAGGTTGGGCTCTGTAGATGTCTCTTATAATTTAGAATTAATGTACAAAAAAACAATTTTTAAGGGAATAACATCATTGGATCAGTATGCACTGTAAAAACTGACAGCATTTCCAGTTATTAGGTCAAAGGTAATTGGTTAATTGCAAAAATTGGTTGGTTTGTTTGTTTTACCTGACTGCTAATAAAGCGTGTACCAGTAAGTAAGCAACCAGGAGATTATTTAAACCAGAAAGTAGAAAACACAATATATTACCAAGATGGTGAACAAGGATTTTTTTCAAAGCTATGCATTAATTGCTATTCCATTTAAAACATGCTATTATAATGTCATAAAATTGAAATAAAAAAAATTTGAAAAATTCAACATAGTCTTTCCACAGAAAGGATGCAGACAAACTTCATCTTTTCTATTCAACATGAATCAATAAAAAATGTAAAAGGTCTTCATCATTATTAAGATTTTTGTTTTGTTCAAGGGGGGGGGGGTGGGGGTTGGCGCCAAAATACCGGTACTTATTCCTTTTTTAAACCTAGTGTGTTGATTCTGATGTAAAATTGTGACATGTATCCCTAGTTAGCCTGTATTACTATGGGATCAGGTGCTCTACAACTAGGAACGTGTTGCCAGGGTCAAAATTAACCATAGCATAAAGATTTTACATTTTAAAGGCCTCCAATATTGGCCTTACTGTGGAGTTGTTTTTACAGAAGCAATAACCCTACAGTAAACAATTAAATCATTCAAATCGTTCAAAATTTTGTTATTATTGAAGTATGTGAAAAATTGAATTGTCCCAATTTATGTCTTTTGAGATTGTTACATATTAAAGCTTGGAAATAAAAGTAATCAACAAAGGCCCTAATTCAACCAGTCCACGTACCTTTAGTGCTGGGAATTAGCGTGTGATTTCCCATCTGTGTACACAGGCAGTTAATCCGTTAATCCGTGTAAACGTGTACACGGCTTTGAAATTTAACAAAAACAAAAACAGTATTTCAGCCACGTAAGCAATCCAGCATACATGACTGCCGAATTTTACAACTTCATAAAAATGCGATCCTTATGATCAATACTGATTTTACAACTTCTCATTCAATCACAATATTGTCTGCAAAACATTATTTATTATTTATTATTATTTTCATTTTCATTACCTAGCTTCCTCCCATGAAATTGTTACATTGTACCCAATACTGCAAGGTTTGCAGTATTATATCTTATGTACTAAAACAAACATGATGGAAACCAGTGTGCATTCACGCTTTGGGAAAACATTGCACATGTTGGAACAAGGATTTTCTTGAAAAAGTTGTTACTGTTGAAACGGTACTGCACACGAAACCATTGTGCTCATGAGAAAGTCAGACTGCAATGATTGGCATTGTTTGCATGAAGACAAGAGAAGAGACTCAATGGCATTGGATCAAAATTGTACAGTGCATGGAAATGATTATTGATTGAAGTAGCATTAGATTTTAAACTTTACTTTTAGACTGATGACAGATATTTTTGTGAAATTTTTTACTTCAGCAATAGTAATGCTGAAAAACAGGTGATTTTTTTCTTCTTGTTTATCCGTGTAGTGAATTTTGTACAGGTGTAGTGGTGGTTTGAACGTGTACATGGTCCCAGGACTATATCTCATTACCTTTCATTCTTGATTCAAGAAAAACCCACCACCACCCCCCCCCTCAATATACAAGGGGTATATGAATGATTTTGGTTTTTGACTGTATATGTTTTCATTTTTTCAGCCTTTGGATTTTCCAAGTTGTTGTGGTGCTTGAAACGCAACAAGAGGATACGTGTAAAGAACGGTCATGTGTTCCTTCAGAAGGCCTATGACTCTGTGGCGTTAGACCAGTATAGGACAATTAGGAGGTCCGAGGAGGCTTTTGACGGTCAGGGGTCACCAGCAAGGGCAGCAGGCGATGGAGGAAGGTGGTCCGGTCAGCGGAAACGTTACCCTTGCCTCTGTGAGGTTTGCGGAAAGAATGTCAACTCTGAGGTCTCCTACAGGGATCACATCCGAGGGAAAAGCCATCGGGTCAACATGCTAAAGAAGGACATCAACTCGAAGAGGTTTATTTCAAGCTCATATCCCATATTGTCTCACTGCACTTTTTCCTTCAAACACCGTACATTCTGCACACCCTTGAATCATTAAAGCGACAGAAATAAAAACAAAAACAGTTTTTAAATTGGCAATCAAAGAGTTAAGATATACTAGTAGTACCGGTATGCATTTTTGAAGTACTTGGATATCTCTGCTTATTGTTCCCAGACAGGACCTGCTTTGTTCTATAATTTTCTCATGTACTAATTTCTTTGAAGTGCTTACTATAATCTCCATTTCCATGTGAAATCGCCAAGGAGAAATTAATTTTCATTTTAGCTACACTCACTTATTTCAAGAAATTAAAAGATTCAGATTAATTATACCTCTTAGGATAAGGTAGATAAACCCTATTGCTTTTGAGTAGGTACGTGATTTAGATTCTAATTTTTTTGTCCATATTTTGATTTTAGCCTTCTGACTTTGAATCGAATGTGCAACCATTGAACATATTGACAAAAAAATCTGACATGCATGTATTTATCGGTAATCCCATAGATGTATGATTATATGCTTCCAAATTCTGCATATGAACGTAATAAAGAAATATACAGAAAGACAGGAAGAAAGAAGTTGTTGGTGAGGAAATTTATCCCTTTTTTTTTTGCTCTTGCCACCATCTCTATAAGGGATGACCTAGTTGAAACCAAGAATGGAGTATCAATCACTACACAATATGATGATGGCAAGGGAAATGTAACAACTCAGATGCAGAGGTACATTACTAAGGAAGTGAACTTCACAATCAAGTCAATCGGGTAAGTACAGTTACAAAACACAAGTATTTAGCAAAACTAGGTTCCATTCGAAAGTTGCAAGCAACCCTCTGCATAAATCTTTAAAGGGGAAGGTCTACCCCGATATTCAGTTGGTTTTAATCGAAGCGGAAAAATGAGAGAAACAGGTCAGTGAAAGTTTGAGCAAAAACTTGCTAAGAATAAGAAAGTTATGAATTTTTAAGGTGCATCCAACACAAATTGGCAACTCTGTTGCAAACAACCGTATCTTGCGAGGCCTTCTTTCATTTACCCTGAACTCATATTGAAAACTTACGCGCATCTGCTCTGCGCCTCGTCGCTTATCCTGTTAAGCACGGGGAACGTACACCAAAAAAGCCATGTTTTGATATATTTGCTGGTATTACGGGAAAATGGAAATTTCTTTAAAAATCCTTCAGATGGTTTCTTATCATTTGAAATGTCGTCTTTAAAATGATACTAAATTTGGGATTATTCTTTCAGGGGAAACAGTAGCCATTTTTCCCTAAAAGTTTTGACTTTTTCAGCCTGCCTATGGAGATTGCACTGTTTTCCCCCTTTTTTGTCGAGTTTCGCTCAGTCAACCAGTCGGCAAATCTTACACGAGTGACGTATAAAAAACCTTCGGACGGATTCAGAAACCTTGAAATCCTACCTTTACGTTGATATAATTATTGTTTTCATTCGTGGAGAGGAAACGGTAGCCATTTTCCAACCAAAAAAAGGTATCTTTTCATAATAAACCAAGGTGACTGGGATAGTGTAGCGCTATAGCTGCTCACATGCACAACGAGTGCGCCCGTACCGTATTGCAATCGCTGTATTTAGAGCTAGAGCTGGGTCGAGGTCACGCAGTGCGTACATTTACAGAGTGTGTGCGCTGCGCTCAAAATCTTTAAGACTGCATCATGTCTATACATGCGCACCCGAATAGGTCATTGCACTCCAACTACAGGGAAGTCAGTATAATCATTGGCAGAGGGAATGAGTTTGATTTTGTCTGCCGTGTGATGGCAAGCATCTGCTGGTGTAGTCTACCGTAATTTTGCATTTATTTAACTAGGTGAGTTTCATTTGTAATT
Organism: Hemicentrotus pulcherrimus; assembly: GCA_003118195.1. Lineage (NCBI taxonomy): Eukaryota > Metazoa > Echinodermata > Echinoidea > Camarodonta > Strongylocentrotidae > Hemicentrotus > Hemicentrotus pulcherrimus. The sequence goes on along the minus strand of BEXV01000150.1, from coordinate 206,968 downwards.
CTAGTTTGTTAGTGTTAGTAAGAAGTCAACGAGAGCAAGCACTCGCACCCCCACCTTGTCGCATTGAACTAGTCCGATCAGTGTACTTACACGCAAGAGTGCACTTGAGCGCTCTCTCTTCGTGAAAGCGGTTGTTCAGTGCTGTATTCTTTTATGCGCGTTTAGGGCTAAAAGTTTTCCATATGGAAATCTTCATTAAAAAAAGTATTTTCCTTTAAAGGGTATATACCATATGGTAATTTTGTCTAAGATTCTGAAACAAAATTCTGGGTTTAGCTCATGCTGCAATGATAATCATGAACCTTTAGGTCAGTCAGGAATCCCATGACTAGTTTTACAAGCCAATCGCCTGTCTGATTATCAAGATATCTATGATTGGAAATCAAAACCAAATTTTGCGTTTTCCTTACGGTTTTCATAAGACTACACTCTATTGGGGAAAACGAGTATGGTAAAACCGGTCATTCAAAGGTTTTTACTTTTTTGAGGCATTTCTTGATCATTTTGAAGCACAATTTTTGTTGGGCTTTGATATTACACGATATCACAGATTTAACGTTAAATGTTAAAGGTAAAGACCAGTTATGGTCATGCGATTGCATTGTGAAAGAAACGTTGTGGAATCGATCAGAAAAGGTTGATCATCTAGCATCTAGCATCTGCAAGGTTCTGGAATCATCAAAATGATAAAAACTTTGGTCCATTCTTTGTAAAGTTACAAGCACTACGGTATACACAGAAAGATGTATATGGGACTACCCTATATCTCTCACAGACCATGAGAGAAACAAAATTACCAAATATATGAATTAGTAGGCGGATTCCCGGCAAATTTTGTATCATAATGTATTAGTAAAAACACATTTCACATGATTGGTAATGGGAGCTTCCATTTCATTTTTTGAAATTGGGGCGTTTCCAATACTGGCCTTTACCTTTAAGCGATGCTTTTTAAGAAAATTACAATCATAATCACCCTTAATATAATTATTGCAAATATTTTCTTTGTATACACCCCTGTATGAAACAACTCTGTCTATTCTATCATCAATAAACTTATAAGAAATAAAAGTTTATGGAACTGTCTGTACAGAGCAAATTTGAGAGGGTCTTGCAAGATAAGTCAGTGTTGCCAATTTGTGTTTAGCTTACTACGGTAGGTTCCTTTTATAATGTGCTTCTATACAACCCCTGTATGAAACTAGCCTATTCCATTATAACTAAGAAAATAAAAGTTTTTGAAATTTTCTTTACAGAGCAAATTGGAGAGCTTTTGTAAGACACATCACATTAATTGTTGCAAATTTGTGTTTTACTGATGACAACTGCAAAAATTCATAACTTTCCTTTTTTAAATTCGATATTGCTCAAACCATTCACTTGTTTTTTCTCTCATTTTTCTGCTTTTATTAAAACCAACTCAATGTATGGGTTGACTTCCATTTTACAATTACTCTATTAGAATGGCAGACAATAATTGAAATACATTTAGGAATTTTTGAATAAACTGCATTTAGAACTACAGGTTGTACGTAGAAAAATATGTTGTAGCTTGGAGCACAGAGACCCTTTTAAAGGGAGTCACTCGTCAGTTTCCATGTGCAGAAGGCCATAATTCGCTGACACCAGACTTGGTGGATACAAAGCATTAATGTGTGTACAGGTACTAGGTCTGCACACAACGAACCTGTAGGCCAATAAAAAAAACAAAAAAACCCTTGTCTCTCTTGAGAGTCTTCGGGTGAAGGAAAAGTGAGATAATGACTTAACCATGTGGGGGAATGGCTGGAAGGCCTGCGGGTCATAAAACTGAAGGCTAATCCTGGTGATTGACAACGCCTCTTATTAGGTAAACACCTGAATCAGCGTGTCGACACACAAAACAATTTATCGCGAAACTCTATAATGAAACGTTGTATAAAGAATCATTGTATGAATTTCAGAGTGTCCACACACAAGAAACGTCGTACAAATAATCATCATTTAAATTCCAGGATGTCCACACAGAAGAGAGTAATCCCGAAACTCTACAGCAAAATGTCCTGCGGTCATGAAATGGAAGCGGAGATGAGAGGTCAGGTCTCCTTTCGCGCGAGGTCACGTTTAGCCCCCGCCCAGTTAGTTACACTAGCTAGACTAGTTCCGTCCACACACAAAATTTCCATGATTAGGCCTGATTCTTTATTGAGTTTCAGTTCGAAACGATGCCCAAACCTGCGTTTCGTTGGACTAGTTTCGTTATACGACGTATCGTTAGTGAGCGTCCACACACACATATTTCATCGTAAAACTATCGCAAAACGGTATCACTATCGCGAAACGGTATAGCTAATCACGCCTAATCACGGAAAATGTTGTGTGTCGACAGGGGGAATGGTGTATATTCCCCATGAGAGCTATTGTACTGAGTGTCTTTAATGTCAATGCGCTGGTTATGGTAGGATTAGACATACTGCAGTGAACATTAAAAACTCCCTTAACGACAATGCTTCGACCACAACATTTAGAATATGTTTTTTGTGCTTGGTTGCATTCATAAAAGATATCTTTGTGACACTGTTACAACACAAAAAGATAATTCAAGAATGCATGAATCTGATTGTTTTTTTGACATTGTTTTTGTTACACAGTGACAGGGAGGTAGCTCTCATCTCTATAGCTCTACTAAGACCTCGCCCTGAGTTCAAGGTCAAAGATGAACATAACGTGTTTGACGGGATCAATACATTCAAGGTGCCTGCGGGTAAGTTGCTACAGCAAATGTAACTATAAACTTTGGACATGACCGTACTTGTCTTGATCTGTTATATATTGAAATTTGTAATTCATTTACTTTGTATACCTATTTTCTTTGATAGTGCTTAAGGGGATAACCAAGACAAGTATTTATACATTTGTTATCCCTCCACTTCGTTTGATTGTACATTTTGTACATTTTGTACGCTAGATTTTCACGTTTTTGTGGAAATAAATTCAATTCAACACGATTTGTTGTGTTTGGTTTTATTCATCTTGTAGATGCCAGCACATTCAAACAAGTATGTAATTTAGCATAATGCTCAATCAACAGTCGGGCTATTCTAACCTGTTGAAAAAGTAGCATTAGATAGATGAGACAGGTAAGGTATACATGTACATTGAATGAAATGCTGAAAAATGTAGCTTCTTTGCACACTTTGTCGCAAATTTTGATGTAATTTGTATACCACTATTAGTCCTAGGTTTAAACTTAAAGTTTACATGGAAATACTAATGGGTTTGAAGTGAAGAAAGCAGTGTGCATTTCTATATTTGGTTTTGATATCAGGTATGATGAGGTCAGTTTTCCTGGGTGCCTTCAACTTTTGCCTCAGCTCACTTAAAAACATCAAGCGTTAAATTTTGGCTTCCTTTAAATTGAAAGTATATGATTTTATTCCTTTGCTTGGGTAACATTTCTTGTTCAGTCCAGTTGACGAAATACATGTGAAAAAAATGCATAGTTTGTGCTTTCTTGTAGCCTGTGATACAAACTTATAAAGCTACACTTTCCTTGTTAATGAGAATAATCATTAGGTGATACGTAACGAAGTCTACGTATCACCTATTGATTTCGTCAAGATTTTCTTTATTAGGTGATACGTAACGAAGTCTACGTATCACCTATTGATTTCGTCAAGATTTTTATTATTATTCTTCCTATTATTCTTCCCGAATTTTGTTTGCACGATATCTCAAGACTCATTAACGCCATCATGATGAAAATTTCAATTATGATAGATCTTAGTCTAACTTAGAACTGCGTGACTTTTTAAAGACTCAAAATTATTGTGACGTCATCCAGGCGCCATTTTGTAAAAATCAACTTATGATCATATCTTCATAACGGAAGGAAAATTTTCTTTCATATTTACCATAATTAAGATCAATATCCGTTTGGTCAATTTCAGGTCAATTAAAGTGCGCAAATACGTGCGTGCGCGTAAGTGCGTGTGTTTTCGCGCGTTTTGGCATTTTGCAACAAAGAATCGCCGATTTTTTTTAGTCAACATATTTGGTACATTCTTCCAAGCATTTTGATAATTTTTTCAACTTTTAATTACGCAATGAGCGTCCGCCAAAGTTGACAGCGCACGTGGATCTGCGTTATCTTTATCCACAATACATGGGCAAAAACATGCCTATACAAAATTCATTGTAACTCTTCAGTATAGAACTCCCAATATTTTTTAATATGTGGATAGATTATGAAATGGAAATATGATTTCATTTCTCATTTGACCCTCAATTCACTAATAATGTCATCATAATGGCCTCCAAACTCAAAATTTTAATTTGCATATTATGACGTATGCATATTTTTGGAAAATTGATTGTATCTCTGTAAACGTTATTTTTTTTCTTTCAAATTTTGATATGTTCTAGCTGAGACAATTTCTAAAAATTTAGTTTACACAATCTTTTATTTTGACAAAGGTATCATGCTGTATTTTTGCGATTAAAGGAGGCATGTCAATTTTTCACATTTCGCGTGTATTCTCTATGGGACATGACTTTTTCTCAAAACTGGATTCTACATTTCCGTCTTTCGCGAGCAATATCTCCCATTGTTTTAGCTTTGTTTTCGCTGAGCTTCAGGTATGTTGTAGCTGAGACAATAAGCTATCTCCTAAGTGCACTTCATTTTTCGATCATATGCCGGGATCATGCTCATATTTCACTTGCAAATTAGGATTTGAGAATTCCATTTTCCGTTAATGTGTAGTCGCTATGGGAAATGTCTTGGTATATCGGTAACGTGCTTGACTTCTGACCTTGAGATCCCTGGTTCGAGTCCGGGCTTTTCCTTTTTTTTTTCTTTTTGACCTCTTCTTTAATTATTAAAACACGTTGAATCGCAAATAATGTAATAAACAACCTTATTATTACCCTATTTAAACTTCATCTATTATTTTTGGGGTATAATCCCTATGGGAGATGACTTTATCTCAAATCTGGATTCTACATTTTTGTCTTTTTGATCGATATCGCCGTTATCTCTGCATGGATTTGATCGTGATCATGATCTTGATCGTTATCATCATGATCATTATCATTATCAAAATGATGATATTCATAAATATCAATTACATTTTCATTTTTTTGAATAAGATAAAATCGTCAGAAGGTGTTCTTCATGATTTAAATTAGAGTCAAAAGTGTAACTGGTTACTGCACTGGGGCAAAGGTCATATATCATTCCAATCTATCTTCCCTAGATCCATGATGATCAAGGAGACAAAATTTAATCTTGACATATGGATATATCATAACGGGAGAAGCTCATAAATGGGAGAGGCATTTTATTAAATAATCGTGTAATGCATTATTCGTTATGTAAACCATTATCATACGTATCACCTAATTCGTCTTAGTGACGAATTAAAGTCTAGTTTATTTTTATTTTTTCCAACCCAATCCAAGGATCTGAATACACAGTGCAGCTGTCATGTAGCAATGCCTCTAATCTGGGAAGACTTGCTAGCCCTGTTGCCTTCACTTTTCGTCTAGAAGATACCAGAGAGGTAAAAGAAATTGCCCTTTCTTTGTGTCCATCCTCTCCCTCTCCTTTCTTTATTCTAGCATTTATTGTTGTTTTTATGCCTCCGCCACCGGAGGTGGTGCCGGAGGCATCATGTTTTCGGGTTGTCCGTCGGTACATCCGTACGTCCGTCCCGTTTGACCGTTATCACAATATCTCAAGAACCATTTAAGATTTAAGCTTAAGACTCAGGAATAGTATTTATCACCATAGGAAGACGATCTGATTAGATTTTGGAGTACGTAGGTTAAAGGTCACAAGTCACAGAGGTCAACTTGATGATGACAGAACAAATAAACTATTAACCTTTATAAAATGGATCTAGTATTTTAAGCATTGTGATTGGTCAATACGCTTCAGATGACATGCACCAATTTTTGATGCATGCATGATCATTCCAAAAAAAGCGCAGTCAAAAGTGATATTGCACGTTACTGTGGATATCCAACGCGTGCGCGTAGCTAGTATATTGTACGATCCATGATCCATCCCCAGCGGGGTATTATTAGAAAGCAAATTTTTAATTTACTTTTGCCTTGGATTTAGGCCTGTTTTGACTTTTGGATTTTATAATGAAGCCAGGAATTTCAGCTGTCTGATGTATGGATTTTATTTTGGTAAGCTTGCAAGGTCTTTTCTTTACATTTTATAGTAGACTCTAGAAGTAGAACCAACAATTAACATAACTCTTACTCTCGTAGACTCTAACTTTAGATCTAAACTTTTGTTTGTTTAGATCTTCTCGCTCTCGCAGATCCGTGGGCTCCTCGTGATCCGCCATGCCCTCGTCTGCCCTTCCTCCCCGTAACCTCGAAACCGCGTTCAACGACCTCGATGGCGACCGCGCACCGCACAGGGACGTGGCCCAAGCTCGAGCTTTAACCGCCGTCCGTAAGCGGGACTGCCGGCGGCG
>BEXV01000150.1:170989-181540 GCA_003118195.1 Hemicentrotus pulcherrimus | reverse complement strand
CTGGGACCAGTTCCGCTCGTCGATGGTCAGTCATTCGACAACAAACTCGTATCTCTACGAGTGGGACTTAAATTTTGAAAATTTGTCGGGCTCATTTTCTTGGGAAGAATCACTAAAATAGGATAAGGAGGCATCGGAGTATGAGGAGTCACTATCTATTGATGAAATTTCGGCATTATCGTGAAATAGGTCACTCCTTGCGTTCATTTAGTCCGAGGCGGTGGACTCATTGAATTTCCATAGACTTTGTACACATAAGAGACGCGCGCGGGACTAGAGAGGTGGCTTATTTCACGAGATGGCCGAAATTTCATCGCTAGAATAATTGCTGGAAGACATTTTGGTGTGATTTGGAGACGTTTGAAAAACGAAAATCAGCAAAAGTCCGATGCACACAATGGTTCAGCAAGGAAAAAAGTAACGGGTTTTCTTTTTGAATCCGGGCTAACTCGCCCCACAGGACATCTCGCCCGTGCCTCAAAGACCGAGGCGAGATGTCCCGATACGATCCATCGATCGAGAGACACCAATGTGTATTATGTTTGTGCTCATTGTACATTAATTTTAGACGAGAAGGCTGATGTATGTTCACATTCTTTCGTCCTGGCCGTAAATTAGCAAACCACTGGTATCTCTCGAGTCTCGATCGATAAATCATGTCGGTATATCTCGACCCATTCTTTGAGGCTGGGGCGAGATGTCCCGTGGGGCGAGTTACCCCGACTCCTTCTTTTCAGGTATGTAGGGGGTACTGTCCTATACGTTGAAACTTTACACACACATAGAACGGGAATATCTCGATCGAATGCTTTTTTTTCTATAATTTTTGTTGTTGAAATTTCTATGTGTACATTTTGTTTTTACACATGGTTTATGTATGGTTATCTTTGAGAGCACTAGTCAGTACCATAGTTTGTAAATAAAATCAAGAATATTAATAAAGGAACAAAATTGACATTTTCTTTTTACACATGGTTTATTTATGGTTATCTTTTAGCTCACTATTCAATACATGTATGTGACCCCAACATGAACAGAAATAATGGAGAAGCGGTCTTTTTTTAACAGGATGCCAATCATAAACAATGAAAATATGCAAGTTAAGAAAATAGACAAAAAATAGTTTACAAATTTGTAAAGTGCAAAAAATAGGAAGAAAATAGTACTCGCAAATAGGTAAAAAGAAGTCTGAAAAAGATTAAGGGGGAAAAATAGGAAAAAAATAGTCTGAAAAAAATAAAGGTGAAAAAAATAGGAAAAAATGGTTTGTGCTTGAAAATAGGAAAAAAATAGCCCTATTTTTTTCCTATTTTCTTGAGGGAAATAGTAAAAAATAGCCTAAATTTCCAGAAAATAGGGAAAAAATAGGAAAAAATAGGGAAAAAATATATTTTTGCAACACACAAAACTACTAGGGATATACAAACCTTATAATTTTAATCTGGACTCCAAGTTTTCTGTAAATTGTATCTACGATTAAGGCTAAGTTTACAAATCTGCTTTGAAACCATTTCAAGAAGTGTATGCTGATATTTTGCCTGCTGCCAGTTTATGTAATGCCTGCATGTACACATATAGTAAAAACTGAAAATATGTTGTGGATTATTATGTGGTACTAGCAGGTGTGAAAACATGTAAGAATCTTGGTATGAATTTTTGTGAAGTCCTCTGGTAGTATATTCAATTAGTTTGTGCGTCTAAGCTAATCAGTATGAGAGAGCTTGAATGCCATCAGTTTCAAATGGAATTGTTGATACTGAGTAAACTTGACAATATTTCACAGGTTTACGTCTTGTTGCCGGAGAGCAGAGTTCTTGTTAGTGCTCCCTCTAACAGTGCAGCTGATTTAGTTGCTGTTCGTCTGCTCAGTAAAGGAACACCCATTGTCAAGTCTCACCTCATGAGACTGTACGCTCCCAGCAGACCTCTCATCTCTCTTGATCATCTTCTCAAGGTAGGTCTTACTGTATGACCCTTTGATCTTTGACCACATGACCCTTAAATCTAATCAGTTCATTGGCTCTGTTTCATGACATATTTTTGGTGCTAAGAAGATGAAGTGTGAAAAAGATGTAAATTAATGTTTTGAAAGACATCTTCTATAGGGAAATTCTTCCAGATGCCACTTCTCATTTATAATGTTGACATCATTAGTCATAAATTGGATTTTAAAGAGCTTCCACAGTGTATATTAGAGTATATATATAGCAGCACCTGTACTTCTTTATTCCCATATACAGTGGTAAACCATCTAAAAAATACTACCGCAATATGAAATGAGTCAAGCATATAATGCATCTCACAAGGGTAAGTGAGTGTTCATCAGGCTTTTACGTACATGCAGATACTTTTGTCTCATCTTCATTGCCATTCAGTAAGGGATATGTCTCGTATTACACAGTTCAAAATTGAGAGGAATTATGTCATGAGATCACTGCTTTCACCTGACGAAAATAGTGAAGACTACTCTATTGTGTGTAATTTGAGTCTACATTTTTATTTTATCTTCTGCATTGCATGATAGGAGAAGAAGTGTTGTAACCTTGGAGCCGATGATCTATACATACCAACTAAAGATGAGATCCTGGAAAAGAGAGTTATCGTCACAACCCTCGTCAATTCAGGAAGGTCAGTGGAAATACCATTCTTATTATTTTATCTAAGAACGAATTGTCATTTTGATGGAAATTATGTATCGATCTACCCAAATTGATGATTTTCTGTATGGATACTGATGTGTATTGCAATGCTACATGTAATACTTAGCCTGTTGAGAGCCAAAAAAATGTTAAAGATAATCTTGAGTTCTGGTAAATATAGAAAATAAGTTCTCACAGAATCCGACAAAACTTACACTGAACAAATAAATGAGATGTGCCAAACGTTTTTTGAAGAAACATTTTAGCGGTTGATTAATGAACATAGAAATATTGAGAAATCTGGGTAAGTAGGCATGACACCATGTGCTTAACACCGGTCACTACGTGCGAATGGGCTTCATGGTTTCTAGAGAATGACTTGTACTTGTGCATCAGCCATCCTGAGATATTTTTGATTTCCTAAAAATGCTGTGAAAAAAGAAAGATATTTAAAAGATGATGTCCAGTAATTGTTTGTGCGTTTGCTATCATTTCACTGTTTCAAACTTCCAATTTACTGCAGGATAAACATTCCAGAATAATCATAGCAATTTTTTCACAATACGATTCCTATAAAATATTAAGAGCTCAAGATTAATTTTAACTTATGAGTTAATGCCCTTCTGGCTATTAGAGAATGACTTGTACTTGTGAATCAGCCATCCTGAGATATTTTTGATTTCCTAAAAATGCTGTGAAAAAAGAAAGATATTTAAAAGATTGTGATTTACCACAATAAATCAATGTATCTACCTATTATTTGCTAGTTTATCCAAACTACGCCACCTTCGAGAACACCTTCGCCGACCCCATACATCGCCTTCACATGTGCATCGCACGCCAGCCATTCATCCTCTTTCTATTCTCGCCCACCGAGACAGACATCGTATACAGCTGAGTCACATTAAAATCAAGGATTTTGTCCTTTTTCGTTGGGCTTAGATCTTTTTACGTATTGAATTCCGTTCTTATAATTAATGATGTTAATATTATGGGGCGGGTTCCCTAGTCACATTTCTATTTTTGCGGAAATTTGAGTTCTAATTCTGTCGGGCTCGGTAAGACAGCCATTGTTAGGACCCGGAGTCCCAGCAAGGGGGCGATCGGTTTACCGATCGTTAGCCCCCAACGCACGATAGAGAAGGGCGTCATTGGTCTGCCTGCCTCTGACGTTCATGCTCTGGGGATGAGTGTCGCCATTTCGGCCAGTGACACTCGAACCCGGGGAAAGAGTGTCGCCATTGCGGCCACTGACAATCGGAACCCGATCACTAGCTTTGCTCCCGCTAGTGACACGTGCAACAACTTGAGCGATTCCGCAGTCCTCGAGACTAGCTTGAATCCTCAGGGGCCGGCTTCCTCCCGTCGGGTGGAAGTCGTAAGAGACTTTCCGACCTGCCCGCTAGGGTACTGTCCGTCAGTCTCGAGTGTTTACTCGAGTGAATCCGCAGCACCCCGTGCCGCTTTGATCACTCAATGATTGTGCACTCTAGTGCACGTCTCGGTCGGGTGCTTTCGAGACAATCAAAATATATCCGACCGCCTGGTCGGCAGTGCCGCCCGATTTTCAAATATCCGGGATACTGGTGGGGATTCGGAACCGAAAGTCTCAGTTTACTTTTGTGCAGCTGCAGTCACTCAGTGTTGTTTATACTACCTCTGACACTGGGGCCTCGGTCACTGGCTAGACATTGACGTAGGCTTTTTGAGAGATTCGGCAGCACTCTGTGCAGCCTTGGATCCTCAGGAGTGGGTTCCCTCCCGTCATTCGGGTTGAGAGTCGTAAGAGACTGTCTGACCCTCCCGTCCAGGGTACTGTCTGTCAGTCTCGGGTGTCTGCTCGAGTGAATCCACCGCACCTCGTGCCGCCATGATAACTCAGGAGTACACGTGCAACAACTTGTGCGATTCTGCGTCCTCGGGACTAGCTTGATTCCTCAAGGGCCGGCTTCCTCCCGTCGGGTGAAAGTCGTAAGAGACTTTCCGACCGGCCCACTAGGGTACTGTCCCTCAGTCTCGAGTGTTTACTTAGTACACTCTTGCTAGCTCTCTTGCTCCCGTCACAGTCGGGTGATTATGAGACGGGCTGAATATATTTATATCCGTCGCTTGTTCAGCAGTGCCGCCTGATATATCTGTATTAGTTTACCGTTTCGGTAAATCACGCAAATATACGCTCTTGCTAGCTCTTTTGTTTCAGTCTTTAGGCATGGAGTTTAGCCATGTCCCGGCCATGTCTCGGTCATGTCTCTTTTGAGTCAATGTCTGCCTTGGGCACACATTAGGCTACGGCTGGGAGGAGGGGTTCGGCCTCGTTTAGACGCCTACCCTTCTCCGTTGCCATCGATCAGGCGGAGCCTCTCGTTTATTTGGAGCTCTTTGCTGAGAGAAGTTGGCGGGGTAGTAACCCAGCCTTCTCGGCCTTCTCCTGGTGGTTCAGGCCTTCCTTTTTCGTGGTCGACTATGTCATGTCTTTGGACACGGGCGTCCAGGCCCTAGTCCGACTTCACCTCGGTAGATGGGTGACTCTCAGTCACTAGTCAGCATGGCTCTCAAGCTCTCGTGGTTTGGCAGCCGACGTACAGACTCGCTTTGAGTCGTCATTACCGGAGGCCTTCACTCTGGCTTTGCCAGGTGCGGCCAAGGCTCTGTCATGGCTCTTTCATGTCTTTGGACACGAGCGTCCAGGGCCTATGTCCGGTTTTACCTCGGTAAATGGGTGACTCTCAGTCGCTAGTCAGCGCGGATCTCAAGCTCTCGTGGTTTGGCCGCGGACGTACAGACTCTCTTTGAGTCGTCAGTACCGGAGGCCTTCACTCTGGTTGTGCCAGGTGCGGCAAGGCTTCCCATCTCCTTCTGCGAGAATAGCGCTCATGGGGGTGTACCAGTCCAGTGACGGGTATCTTGTGTGTGAGGAGGGTTTCCCTTCTCCGGTGATCTCCTCCTGTTCTAGTGTTAACAGGGCGCGGCCCTAGGGTGGGTCAGTTATGTAGAAGTAATTACGCTTAGCTCCTCCTTTGGGTCAAGCTTTGTGTCTTAGGCTTTGTTGCAATGCATCGACTCGCCAATGTTTTGTTGGTGTGACCCTGGATTCACCCACGTCATGGTTTCATCCAGTCGTGAAACGCAAAGATCCTGGTCTCACGGAGGCTCTCGGGTCTTGATTGATGAGCCTATGGCGCAGTGGAGCTGGTTGGTCCCGGTCACACTGAGTTTGTTTCGGGGTTTACGAAGTCTAGTATGCCTCTATACTCGCTTCTTTTCCCGTACCTGCGGAAAAGAAGCGCAAGCGTTCTAACCTTCAGCTGCCGTCTGGGTCAAGGAAGAGAAGGCCGAGTTAAGTGTTACGTCAGTCGATGCGTTCTCTAGCTGTTCAGGCTGGGCTCTGTGGCTTTTTTGTGATTTTGGTGTCTGGGGATACAAGCCACCAAAAAAGACCCGAAAGGCATTTTGGGTTTGGCGGAGGCTCAGCTTCTGCCCCTTCCCGTGCCAGGTTGGTAACGAGCCGCCCCTGGTCACAACTGGTTTTGGGTTCGTTCAGATTGTTACTCCGGTTGTTGTTACTCCGGCATCCGAGACACTTTTAGGTCCGGGATGCCTGGTGCTGTTTGGGTGGATTGTTATGATGTTAATTGTGGCCTTCTAATGTCAAGTCTCCGTCTGTGACTTAGGCGGAGAGAGCTGTGGTAATGTTTAGACCCCAGCTTGCCTCTTCTCCAACCGTTCAGACTGGGCTTCGCGCAGTGTCTAAGTAGCTTGGTGGGCGACAAGGTTTACCCTAGTCTCATCCTGCTGGTCTGTGGCCCAGTTTTGCTGGTCTGGTGTAAGCCGGTATCCATTTTGGTTTCGGGATTCTCTTACCGCGTTTGGCCTCGGGGAGGCTCGGTTCAGTGGTTGACATTTCTCCTCAGGCTTTTTGCCTGTTGGTGATGGTTAAGCTCTCTTCTCCAGTTTCTTTTGCTACACCTCCAATGGAGGAGTGGGTAGCTGGGTCGGGACTCACCCTTCCCCTCTGGGGTTTGGGGTTTTTCCTAAATGACGGCCATGTCTGTGACTCTTCTCGCAGTTCGCTTCGCCATCTGTGATAGTCTCATTGAAGCCTAATCATGCGGCTGACCTTTTCGGGGGATTTATCTCTTACAACTAGCCGAAATAGCTCAGTTGGGAGAGCGTTAGACTTAAGATCTAAGGTCCCTGATTCGAAACCACATGCAGAACTCGCATGAGTTCTGAATTGTCCTGTGTTTCGGCATGTTCCTTTCTGTTTTAAAGGACACAGTTCCCTTGCTCATCTGAAGGGTAATCAGAGTCCGTCGTTGATAATTGTGGCAACGGGCTTCCCGGCGAGTTTTTGTTTCTGGCTGGTTTCTGTCCCTTTTGCTGTGGGCATCTGTCCTCTCTCCCGCTGAGACCGGGCCTGTTCCAGTCTCTGTCGGGGATTTTCTGTCATCGCACGGCGGTGCATACTGATTGAAGCCTAGTCATGCGACTGACTTGCTGGCTTCAGTTCAGTGTTTCTGGTTTCTGTCCTTTTTCCTGCAGACATCTGTCCCCTCTCCTGCTGAGACTGGACCTTTTGTGTCAGTCTCGTCCGGGGATCTTCTGTCATCGCCCCGCGGTGCATACTCTCTCTGGCCGCTGGGCCGGTATCGGGGAGTACGATAGGACTTCTGGGCTCTCTGGGAGAGCCTCGCTGTTTATAGTTGTGGGGATTCCACGATGACCCTTTACAACTCTTGTTTGGAGCCCTGCTCCATCGGGTGTGCAGACCACTGGGTCTCACCTGTAGACTTTGATAGGTGTCATAGCTGGATTTTGGTTAATTTGTTTGGTGAGGCAAAGTGGTCTTGTGGGACAGCGAACACTTAGTATTTGGAAGGTATCTGTTCAATACCCTAGCTAGTGCTTTTGAGGGTAAAGTCTGTCCGCTTTTAGTGCTTACCGTTCGGCCCTCACCGCTTCTCATGTCTGGTTTTCGGATGGCTCAGGGGTTATCTCCTGTTGAAGTTGCTGCGTTCTTTCTGCAGTGGCTGGCTATCCCGAAGGTTTAGGCACAGCCTCTTTTGAGCTTTTGTCTAAGGCCTAACTTGACGCTGAAAACTTTTTCCACATGGCAAAAGTTTCTGGACAGCGGAGGGGTACGTTCCATGCGCTGTCTGCCTCCCCCTGCCATATCAGGTGGGGAGTTCGGTTGGTCCCACGACCTTCCTCAGTCCTCTTTCGTACTTCTCAGTCGCTCAGGACATGGTCTGGTGCCCATTAGGGCACTTAGGTGGTTTTTAGTTAGGACTAAGGTTGTTAAATAGGACTGAGGTTCATCCTTTCTTCTGCGTATTGTGATTCCATCTCCAGATGGATAGTGGACACTATTCAGGCTGCGGGTCCTGAAGCCCTGTTCGCAGAGGGCAGGGCCAGTGCCCGTAATTCCAGATGCATTGGTACTTCCTGGGCATTTGTTCCAGGGAGTGGGTTTGGTTGACTTTTTGAAGGCCGCGTTTTGGCGGTCTCCCTATTCCCTGACATCGTTTTGTCTGCGGGGACGTCAACTCTGGGGAAGTGTCGTCGTGTTGTTTGCAACTGCGTCCCTGCGGGCGGTTTTGGCTGCTTTTGTTCCCTTAGTTCCCCAGTAATCCCCTTCTTGTTTGGGACATGCCTCCCGGTCCATTTGTGTGCTGGTCTAGCAAATAATAGGTAGATACATTGATTTATTGTGGTAAATCTGAAAAATCAGAAGTGATTTTATTATTTACCATATAAATCTATGTATCTATGTATGTCCCTCCCTCCGTCCCCTCTCATTGCGGGCAACATGTCCGAAGCTATGTCTTTGGAGGCTCGTGAAGGAGGATGAATGGGGGTGTGCGAAGCACATGTGAAGGCGATGTATGGGGTCTGCACATGCGCGATTGTGACTTTTTTTAGAGTGTTCTCGAAGGTGGCGTAGTTTGGATAAACTAGCAAATAATAAGTAGATACATAGATTTATATAGTAAATCATAAAATCAGTTCTGATTTTGCTGTTTCTATTTAAGAGATTTATGAAGGGTGATGGAAATTAAGTTTATTCCTCCCCGAATCTGTTTTCACTTGTAAGACACTCTTGACATAATCGTATACCGTAATTAATGTTGTATAAACCGCCCTCGTGTATTAACCGCACCCCTCTTTTTTTTCTGCTACAACCATTTTTTTTGTTTTTTGTTTGTTGCCGACTCTGTCGGCAGCAAGCCAGGTCTGTTTTTTAAAAAAACATGCAGGAAGGACTTTCATTTAACTGCGAGTTGCAGCTGAATGTGTAAGATCATTAAAGGGACTGGGTAACATTGTTGAAGGTTGATGACAAACATTGCTTAATTTTTGTATAAAATGTTACTTACTATATTCCTTCTACTGTACTAACCCTCTGACAGGCAAAAAATCCTGAAAAAAATTCTCAAACCACGAAGATATCTATGGTTTTCTTTGAAGGCGTCGATGTGAGGCACCCTAACAGTGATTAACAGTAAATTCTCCCAACCATTTTTTAATTTTCCCAACCGTTTTTCCATGAAAAAAAAGACATAAAACAGGCTATAAAAAATCTGTCAACACTTAAATGTCTGGAATGGAATGCATAGCCATTTTATTGCTTTGTGAGATTTCCATTCACCTAAAATGCAACTAAATTGTTCTATAGATCTAGATCTAGACCTAGTTGGGAGAATTAAGGAATCGATCAGCTCAGTTTTTCCCAATTTGTACCATGAATAATGGTCCGTTTTCACTCAAATTTTCAGATTATCTTTAATTGTACATCTAGCATTGAAGTCACTACCTTAAAACCACTATCTCTCATTTGAACAATGTTACCCTGTCCCTTTAATGTAAATTAAAAAACAGTAGAGGACCTAGGATAGGACCTAGGTTAGGACCTTGTGGTACACCACCGTGTGTAGGAATTATTATTATAAACTTCATATTGAGATCTATCAGAAAGATTACTTTCAAATTTGGGTGTTGTTCTAGTTTCCTAGTGGTGAGTCAACACACCGATTACTGAGCTGGGAGACATTGCCCGGCATAGCGCCAGGTGGAGGGGCATAAATCAAATCTTTTTGTTTTTTGGTGTACTGTGTATAAACCCCACCCCCGACTTTCAATTTTTTTCGGCGGCAAAAAGGTACGGTTTGTACACCGTTAATTACGGTAATAATTTTATTTTAGTATGGCTTATAATGCTCATACATGTATGTCTATTACAGGCTGGCCCTGGCCCAGTTTCCAGAGAATTTCTTCACCCATGTATTCATTGATGAGGCAGGTCATGCCACCGAGCCAGAAGCCCTGATTGCTTTGGCTGGACTGATAAACCTTGATAACCCTAAAGGAGGCCAGATCACCTTGGCTGGTGACCCCAAGCAGCTTGGACCTGTGCTCAGGTCACCATTGGCCATTGAGAATGGTCTAGGTAAGTCAGTCTAACTCAGTTCAATGCTCAAGAAGGTCAAGGCTTCACATCTAAGAAAGTCTTGATAAATCAGTCCGAAATAGTTCAGTGCTTGATAAAACCAAGGCCTCACATCTAAGACAGTCTTGATAAGTCGGTTCCAAAGAGTTTAGTGCTAAATAAGGTCAAGGCATCACATCTAAGACAATCTTGATAAATCGGTTCCAAAGAGTTCAGTGCTAAATAAAGTCAAGGCCTCACATCTAAGACAGTCTTGATAAATCGGTTCCAAAGAGTTCAGTGCTAAATAAAGTCAAGGCCTCACATCTAAGATAGTCTTGATAAGTCAGTCCTAAATAGTTGAGTGCTTGATGAGGTCAAAGCCTCAAAATCAAAGACAGTCTTGATAAGTGGGTTCCAAAGAGTTCAGTGCTAAATAAGGTCAAGGCCTCACATCTAAGGCAGTCTTGATAAGTCAGTCCTAAA
>BEXV01000150.1:154864-169452 GCA_003118195.1 Hemicentrotus pulcherrimus | reverse complement strand
AAATTTCTTATCATTTTGATGATTCCAGAACCTTGCAATACACACGAATACTTTTATTCTAGATGATCAACCTTTTCTGATAGATTCCACACCGTTTCTTTCACAATGCAATCAAATGACCAGAACTCAACTTTATCTTTAAAGATAAATTTGAGTTCTGGTCATGCATGCAAAGGCATTGTGAAAGAAACGATGTGGAATCAATCAGAAAAGGTTGATCATCTAGCATATCAAATATTGGTCCTGATATTTGTGCTGTTACATACCATACCGTAATTAACGTTGTATAAACTGCCCTCGTGTATTAACCACACCCCTCTTTTTCACCCTAAAAAAAAAAATTTGCTGACTTTTTTTTTTGCTGGCTTTTTTTTTGCCGACTTAAAAAACATTAAGGGACCTAGGATAGAACCTTGTGGTACGCCGTGTAATAGAAAAAAAATTGGAGGAATTATAATTATAAACTACATATCTATCAGAAAGATTACTTTCAAACCAAGATTACAGAAAAATTTGAGTGTTGTTCTAGTTTCCAAGTGGTGAGTCAACACACCGATTACAGAGCTGGGAGACATTGCCAGACATAGTACCAGATGGAGGGGCATAAATCGCAACTTTAAAAAAAATGTGTATAAACTGCACCCCTGACTTTGATTTTTTTTTCGGCGTCAAAAAGGTGCGGTTAATACACCGTTAATTACGGTATTTTGAATATTAAGGCATTTGAAGAGCCATATGCTCTTCAGGGAACATTAAGTTATCTGATGCTCTTTCACACTTGCACAATAATAATGATAGCGCTCACAAATTATTTTTCACCTCTTCCCATAACTCAACCTGCTCTTTAAGAGTCATTTTACATAATTATGATGACCCTTGAATAATTTTCATCCACTATAGTATTTCTTTATCATAACTATTGTAATATCTCTCCCCTCAGGGTTTCCCAATCATCTTCCATGGAGTCGAGGGTCAGGATGAGAGAGAGGAACAGAGTCCATCTTTCTTCAACAAGTCCGAGATTGAGATTGTAGTAGACTATGTGAGGAAGGTGATGGATAAGAGAGGTGGGCAGAATATCAAAGAAGAGGACATTGGTGTCATCTCTCCATACAGGAAACAGGTAAGAGAATTGAGAGGTATAGATCAGAGTGAGAGAGATTGAGATTGTAGTGGATTATGTGAAGAAGGTGATGGATAAGAGAGGTGGGCCAAAGATCAAACAAGAGGACATTGGTGTTATCTCTCCATACAGGAAACAGGTATAAAGAGGCCAAATGTCATTCTTTGCTTTGAAGATTTATTGTCCTCTTTCCTCATGAAATTTGACTGGAGACCTACTATTCACTGAATGTATGAGTACATGTTTATATTTATTTAGGATTATTCTTTCAGGGTAGTGTAAATCAAGGGTTTTTGTTTCTTGTCGAGTTATTTTGATTTTGATGAAATTGATATGTTATCATTTTCTTAAGAAAGTGAACATACAATATGACAGCTACAGATATCGGTATGTCATCTCCTCTTTCCACCATTTTCCTCCCGTAAATTATGCATTTACAGCAAGGCTTAAACCACCGATTTGTATCTAGATTTTTCTAGTTAGAATTCATAATTTTTTGGCTACATATGGAAGAGTTAGAGTCAATATGGACCAGGTTTTAATACCATATTGCCTCTTATTCCTCACTGTACAGGTTCAGAAGTTACGTCGGGTTCTGGAGAAGCGTCGCTACAGCAACATCAAGGTCGGGTCGGTAGAGGAGTTCCAAGGTCAGGAGAGAACTGTGATCATCATCTCCACCGTCCGTAGCACCAAGGCGGAGTACATCGAGATGGATATCAACTTCAAACTTGGCTTCTTGAAGAATCCCAAGGTATGAAACCCCATCATTAGCAATATGTAGTTTGGCAATGGATTAACCCATTAGCGACGGGAGATATGGTAAAAACGGTCTATTTCTCACTGGAAGATGTTACAATATTGCTCTCATTTTGACATTGTTCTGAACAATTTGAAAGATGCGCTATTTTTCTATGCAGAATCGTACTGTAGACATCGTAAGGATTAGGCGTGTATGCTATTATCATGGTAGATCCCATAGAGGGATACTACAGCACCTTAATAATTGACAAAAACGAACATGTGGTTTATTTGCTAAAGGGTTAACTGAATTGGTACCTAAGACGGTGCTTTAAACACGATTTTCTGGTGCAGGACTACATATATATATATATTTTTTTTTTTTCATATGCATTGATCAATCCGTGATTGTATTATATCTCTAGTGCACATTCATATACAAAAACCACTGATAATTAGTCATAGGATTCTACCAGAGTAATATTTCATGTGATATGTGTAGTTTGTGGATGTAGATGTTGTTGTTGTTGTTATTAATATGGTTATGAAGAATGGTACACTAAACTCTAAGATAAGTGTTTTGCCTTGTACAGTATATATAAATATATTATTATTATATTATTCAGGTTTTGTGTATAAATGTATATGGCATGTATATCTTTTTTCAGAGGTTCAATGTGGCAGTGACCAGAGCCAAAGCCCTTCTGATCATTGTAGGAAACCCCTTCATGCTCAGCAAAGATGAACACTGGAACCAGTAAGTACATGTAGATCGCCATGAAATCGATATTTTTCGGATTAAAAGTAAACCACATTGGTGAAGGTGATGGGTGTATAAAAAAGTGTTAATTTTTGTCTGCATAATGTATGATCACATGCAAAAATGAGAACATTATAAGCGTAAGTGTTTTACCTGATGATCTGAAAACCATCCAATTGATTTAAAAACGTTGAGCACTCTCTCACATTACTTTGTGTCTAGGATTGACATATAATGCTTCATCCTCCAGAGCACTAAAATTTCTTAATTTAAACAAAACCTGAGAAGAGGTTGGGTGGAAAAAGGTAACTGTTTCATTCATCAAAATTTAATTGATTCAATATGATAAAATAAGACCACAGAATTAAGAAACTAAAGGACATTTTTAATGTAATCACTATGACCTTAATACCATTACCTATCAGTCAGCAAAAAGAGATTTATACTGTTTGATCCCCGACATGGCACTAATGTCCTTTGGCAAGGCATTAATCTACATTTGCCACTCAATAACCAAGAGAGAAATGGGGACCTGGTAGGATGACGATGACGAAAGCATTTGTGTTAATAATTACCTATGTCCTCGCAGTGACCATATGGTAGGAATACTCCCAAGCGAGTGGAGATGGTGCACATTGTGCGTGAATGAATCTGTAAAGCGCTTAGAGAGAGTATTCCGTATTAAAGGTAATAGAAAGTTTTGGTGAATTTTTAAAATTGGTTGGATAGCGATTCTTTACAATTTTGATATATTTGGATGCCCCTATGGATGTATTATAAGCACCTGAAAATTTAGCTCATAAAACACTTCTGCTTTCGAGAAAAATTGAATATAAAAATTTACCGGTGCTCCCGGTAAATTTTGATGAATTTGAAATAGTGCCTACGACCAAACAATGGTAGATGCGACGATGAAAATCTCAGAATATGTAGTTATAATATTTAATTTCCAAACGGGAATAGCCAATCGGTTGATTCTAGTCAAGAAAAATTGTTTTAAAGCTAAATCAATATTTTGATCTTGAGAGGGAGCTATACAACATAAATAGTTTATTATTTACAATTTCATCACTTTAGACACGGTTTCAACCGTGACAACGACCACTGAATATTGTAAGATCACATATGCTTCCAATATGTTCATTTGAACCAGATCCATGACCCCATACCAAAACTTTGTCTTACCTTTAAGCGCTATATAAATCCAGATTATTATTATTATTGATCATTATTGATTTAAATCAATTATGAGTATTTAGTGGTCCACTAACACTTGACTCATTGTTACTTTTCATTTTTTCTAGAATGTTGGAGTTCTGCATCCAGAAAGGAGGCTACACAGGATGTGCTTACAGTTCAGAGGAGAGTGATATGGACTCCCTCGTTCAACTCTTGCAGAAGGCTCATCTTGGAAGTGTACCTACAGGTACTACTAGTTATTTATTGATTGATAAAGAGAGTGATTGTACCAGGCAGAATTGGTAGAATTATCATTTCAGCCTTTGAATTTGTACAAGGAGATCCACAAGTATACCATTGTTTTTAACCCCCTGTGGAAATTGAGCTCTCTGTCCCGTTCACACATATCTTAACACTGATTGTAGAGGACTTCATTGCTAGAAGTAGAAGTAATTTGAAAGCATAGTTATGTTAAAACTTTATTTGATTTTGATTAGTGCTTTAAGAAGCATTAAAAGAAGAAAATGAAAGTATATGCCTCTTTATCATTATTCCTTTTTGTGTATTTTTTTCATTGCAGTGGAAGAAGCGGAAGAGCAGCTTGGATTTAGTCACGTTGCTCAGCAGAATGACCCTGAATGGAGAGGTGAGGACTAGGTCAAGAGGTCATCTCCATAACAACAACAAGCCCAAGAATGAATATTCTACCATTTAGTGCTAGAATGGCGAGAGTTGAATGCAGCTGTATAGTGAGGAAGCTATCAGAGTTGTTGGTAGACCAAACAGCTACAAGAGATGAGCAAGGCAGTTACATTGAAGAGATAGATGTGTAGAAACTTTGTAGAACAGTAATTCGTACATCTTGTACCAACTACCAAGACTCCAAAGAATGGAACGTCATGCATATAAGGATGGGCAGGTAGAGTACAGGTAGGAATTGAAGTAAAGAGGAGATAATAATGCAGCTGTTTTTTTTTAATAGATTGTCAATAACATCTTTTAAATATGATTATACAGACCAAACAGGCACAAGGGATGGGCAGGGAGATAGAGTTGAATGAACATTTCTGCAATAATTAATCACTTTGGTAGAACTAAAATCGTAAAATCGATTGACAAGTCATGAAGAAGCTGAATAATAGGATGAAAGGTCATGATGCGAGTACATATATAGAAAAAACCACCCTGATATGTCAACTCTGGAATGAAGATGGGTCAGTGGAACCAAATAAAGTCTCAGCGGATCAATGTTTGATATAAGAGAATGATCTATTGGTCTAGCAAATGAACTTTTGTTCAGACAATGATTTTACATTTGGATATAGTTGTACAAGCTAAATAGTTATGGTTTACAGGTATACCCGTATTTGATTCTTGGTTTTAAAGACAGTAGTATATCCATTGATTGGTACAACTTTCATGTGAATTTTGTACAAGTAAATAATGACATACATCTCATTTCATTCTATACATATTAACTTGTGCATGTACCGTTACACATGCCCACAAAGTTGGACATTTTCATGTTTTTGAGATGCGATCCATAATAGTCTCAGTAGTAGAAGGATGTATGTGCACTAAATCTTTGAATTCTCTTGTGCCTCCTCTCTGTAGGATATTGAAATTCATATTTTTGTCGCATTACCAATATATTCCATTTGAGATTCTTGCCAGAAGAATGTGCAGTTGAATAATGTATTTCTTAAAATGTTACATTGATGTGGAATCTTTTTAATGCATACACATTTTTTACAATTTTAGTCTGCACCTAAGAATCAATTTTATTAACATTCCATGACATTTTTGCTTTTGATGATAATATTCTGTGCCATGTACAAGTTGTATTCTTTTTTTAAATCCACATGCAAATATAATAGCTAAAAGTGAATTGTAATTTTTTTTTTTTAAACTGTAAGTGATGGAAATGTAAAGAAAAATGCATGAAATTTTAATTTAATTTTTATAATCAATATCAGAATGATTCTTGTAATTTTTGTAATAATATAATTTGATCAAATTGGTCTGGGGCTCAGCTTCCCTATGCTCTATGCAGCGTGTTATATCTCCCTCAGATATGATTTACAACAGTCAAATTTGTGCAAATTGTACTGTGCCATAGTCTGTTTACTTTTAAGTTTTTACATCATTTTGTTTTTCGGTCATAGGTTATTGCTCGTTTTCTTGTAGTTTTTTTTAATTCTTCTATATTATTTGTTTCTGTAATGGTCTTTTAAATGTTATAATGATTCCTTTCTATATTGAAGATGTCATGTAATAGGTTATTCAAATTGATGATAAGAATTACTCATTTTGCTATAGGAATCTATTGAAAGTTATTTTCTTGTGGTTTGTTCACAATCAAATACTGTATGAACTTTAATAAGTAACTTAACTATAAGTAAATTTAAGGGATAATGAAAGTCTTAATTTTGTTTGACTTTAAAAATGTTAGGTTCTTATTTGATAAACCAATAATCTTAATGATTTCACGTTTGAATCTTTGAGCCCATACTGAATTTGAATAAATGAGTCTGATCGCAAGGATCGTCATGACATAAGTCATAATATTAAGAGATATATAAATATATATTTTAGACTGCCTTCAATAAACCCTTTTAGACATTGTGGAAATGATGTGTACATGTACATAATTGGATTTTAAAAGATGAATAAAAAAATATAAATATAATGTACTTACAGATTAAAAATGACATAATTTTAATGTGTATGCAGTGAATATGAAAAATAAACTCTTTCAGACAACTGGGTATCTTGTGTAGCAATTTTAATTTGTATAAACCATTTAAGCAGAGGACAGAATTTTTTGAGAGGATGTACAAGTCTAAATTCAGTATGTCCCATACATTATTGAATTGTATTATGGTATTGTGAACATAAATTGACACAAAAATATCATTTTATTTGATGCTTCGTCAATTATATCTCTTGTACTAAATTCTTATAAAAGTGGCCGGTAATGTATGTGACACTAAAGCTTGGACTGGGCAGGAGGTCACGGTCTGCTCTGTTCATCCCCCCCCCCCACAATCGTATAAAAAATGAATTCATATTAAAGTATACATCATCTATACTGTAATAAGCCTTTCACCATCCAATATAGTATGAATAACAATGTACAAACATACATTTCTCTTCAACCAAATGCCTAAATATCAGAATTATATTTACAACAGCACACCAGTTTCCAGGGACTGCTAGGAAAAAGGAGATTTGCACTCCATCCCCCCCCCAAAAAAAAAAATTACACCCTATTTTGTGGACATAAGAGGATTTATCTTTTTAAACTTTTCTGTATGGGGTAGTTTGTTCCCCCACAATCGTGACAGTAATTAGTCTTGAGCAAAAGGTCTGTGCTGTGGTTGTTCCCTAGTACACTGTTATCACACTGCTCTACCTTGCCTACGCTAGACATAACACCTTTTTTTTTAACACAAAGATGACCAATAAATCATGTACAAGTTAGAATTAAAGGCATCCAAATCTGAGATGCATGGCCCTAACTGTTGTTGGTGTAAAGTGCCTCAAAAAAAGTAAAAATCTTTTAGTGACCGGTTTTACCATACTCATTTTCCCCAATAGACTGTAGTGGTATCAAAACTGTTAGGAAAACGCAAAATTGAATTTTGATTTTCAATCATAAATATCTTGATAATCAGACAGGCGATTGGTGTTCCTGACTGACTTGAGGTTTATAATTATCATTGCAGCATGAGCCAAATCCAGGATTTTTTTCAGAATCTGAAACAAAAATACCCGATCCCTTTAAAGAGGATACATACAGACAATGAAAATTGCATATAGATAAGATTTGAGTTCCCCTAAATTGTCACCTGTTTCCCTCAGATCTTGTTCTGATACCTTCTGGAGTGTAAAAATATTTTTGCACCGGTCATGAGATGTTTTTGAACAGCGCCATGTGTTGGCTTCATTAAATACTTGCATCTGATTTGGTATTTCAATTTTTTTCTTTATGTATTCTATATGTTTTAAAAAAAATCTAATACAGACATAAAATATTTGCAATAACAAGAACAGTTATAGAATCTTACATATAATAGAACAATATTTTTGTTAGACACATATACTTCCAAGAACCGTTAATGTAGTGGGGGGGGGAGCATGCTTGCTGGTTTGCAATGAATATTATTTATATTGAATAATCCTGTCAATTTAATATTTAGTATTTAATTAATTTTTTTCTTAATAATTATCAGTGAAATAAAAAAAGTTATTCAAAGAATAATTTTCATTTGCAGTTGTTACTTTCCCGTGTAACAAAACCTGAACATATATATCTACCAGTACTCTGATAAAACATCAACAATAGTGTCTTGATAGCTATGTTTGAGATCTTAATGCTTATTTTGCAATAACTACTATACAGAATATCAACTCTCACTCTTTACTCTGACCATGAACATGGTGAAAAAATACAACTTATCATCGATACTTTTTTTAATGTACTTTTTAGGGCACATTTACAAATGGGTTAATATTTGTGCTAGTTTGAGATGCTAGCATTCAAAACAAGATAAGAGGCGATTCATCCTGACTCTTCTGAATGACCTAGCTGATTTTAAACTAGGCCGTTTCAAATCCCATTTCTGGCACTCGTGGCTTCCTTCATTGTGATTATCATTCTTTTTGTGAGATGTTGAATACCACACCGTGTAAAGTGATTGGTAACCTAGGCAACCGCTCCAATAGCCTCTGATATCTGCTTCTCAAGGGACTGCATCTGATCAAACATAAACCTGTAACAAGATTGGGTAAACAAAAAACAAAACAAAAAAGAACTTAAATTGAAATCAGGCAAATTAAAGATAAAAGTCTGCTGATAGTCTGGAGGATGGTATCTCATTTACTCAGGGTTGAAACTTTTTTTGCTATCAAACAATAACATACAATATCTTTGCAGTAAGGATGATATTTCTATTAAAAATTTGGCCAAGTGAAGATTAGTCAGTTGAGGTACTGGATGTTCCAAATTAATCCCTTCTTTGTGTCTCACTCGTGGCATGAAAAACAGCTCCTCCAAGTGACTACTTTCATTCTCCACCCCCTTTTCTGCAATAATTGAACTTGCTGAGAGAAAAGAATCGTAGATAATTCGTTCTCCAAATAAGTGTAAAACTGCACCTGTTATGATCGTTGGGTCCATCATCATCATCTTCATCTTGGTCCTTGCCCGCATCTTCAGAAGGTTGGAGTTTATCCATCTGCAGTTTGACAGCTGTGAGACATTCTTTGATGCCACACCCTCGACCTCCTCCTCCTCTTCTCTTATCTTGACTCAATGGGTGTAGGATGTGCAAGGCTGCTAGGAGGGCTGGGTAGGACTGTAGGGCGCCCACTGATACACATCGCTCAAGCTCATATACAAACGACCTGTAAGAAAACAAACAGATCTTTAATATAAGGAACAGTTTGTCATTCATACATGTTCGGATTCTCTCATTCTCTCCACTGAATAGGCAATTTTAAAGATATAGGCAGGTAGTGGTAAAATTGCGGTTCAAGGGTTTTGGGTGCAAAATATCCATTCAATATTTTTTGAATATTGACATTAGAGGTTTAGATGGCAATACTTCAACCTAAATTTGCACAACAATAAAAAAAGAAATATATGCCCAAATGTTCAATGTTGAAGTGCATTCGCGATATCTATCCAGGCCAGATTGATATGATAATTTACCAAATATATCAATTAATAGTAGGCGCCTAGTTTCCTGGCAAAATTTGTATCATCATGTATTATTCATAACATATTCTTTTACATGATTGGTAAGAAGAGCTTCCATTTCATTTTTTGAGAGGAGAGCATATCCAAAACTGGTCTATACCTTTAATAGTGAGTGATGAATGAATTCCAGGAAGGTTTGTTCCACATTTAACATTTGTTCACCTACAGCACCTACCTTGCATCCTTCTAATCGACTGAATCATTCCTAGTACTCAGAGACACCCCAACAAACTAAAACATGTTAGGTTCCAGAGGGTGGAAAGTTGTTACAGAGTACCAAGCACAAAAAAAACAAGACTTTGATTTGCAGATGACATTGCTGATTGCAACATTTTGCACCTCTTGAAAAACTTAATGATTTCAAGGTTTTTTTGGTAACCTACTAACCTGAGCAGATCCTTGTTACTGGACACCACACCTACCAAGAACCCTGATACGAGAGGCAGATCTCCCGATGACTGAGCTGCATCCAGTGTCCCTTCTGACTTGGCTACCATGTTCGTCATCTCCCCAACACAGGCAGCCATGCTGGATGCCAGGACATCGTCATGGAAACGAACATTGGATTTGCTGCTGTTTCGAAGGATGTCGGACACGGCTGGCTTGATGCTGGATAATGTCTGTGGGTCAAAAGAGAGTTCTGTAAAGTTTTCTGACATACCTCCCAATAAGTATTTGTCAAAAAAAGACTTTCCCTTACAGGGAAGCAATTTAAATAAGGGTCTTCCATAAACTTCTTAATAAGAGTCATGTCATATGCATGTTATGAAGCCACATCACTTCTTGAAATGTTTATGGTGAAATCTTGGTCTATCGGTATACCTACTGTTGTCATTCATCCGTACTGGAAGGGGAGACACAAGGGTCACTATGATTATATTTCTTTTTCCCCTCTGAGTCACTAATTAACAATTACTATTATTATTATCTAGCATATAAGTATTGGAGTGTCCTGCAAGTTTTGGAATAATCAAAATTATAAGAAATTTGGCCCAGTCTTGGTAAAGTTACAAGCACTGTACACAGAAATATGTATATAGGACTACACAAACATGTGGCGTTACATGCCCTATTTAAAATATTAAGGCATTTGAAGAGCCGTGCTTTTCAGGGAACATTTTATATCTGATGTTCTTCCACACTTGCATAATAACAATGATAACGATCACAAATTATTTTTTACCTCTTCCCAGAACTCAACCTTCTCTTTAACTCTCACTATACCTGTTGCATTTGAGTGGTATCCTTTTCTTCCTGACCGACCGTCTGTCCTACAGCTTTGATGAACTTGGTAAAGAGGTCTGCTACCAGGTCCTGCTGCTTGGTATCCACGACTGATCCTCCTCGCCCAAGGTGGCACATAACCTTGGCCACTAGAGGGACAAACTCCACATTACCCTCTGTAAAAAAAACATATGATAATGATATTAAAGTAGCGTTGCTGGTTGACGTTTATGACATAAATACAGTCAGAAACAGACGTGACCCATTTTTATAGTAATTTGATACTTGGAGGCTTTATCATGCATGATAATTGTAACCCTGCTGTATATAATGCACTTATTTCAGACAAATTCTTCTTCAAAAGGTCACTGTTATGGCAAGTGTTGTATTTTTTAAAAGCGTCTGTGTCAAAGGCTAGCCTAAATTGCGAGTAAGAAAAAAATGCTTCATTTCAGCGCAAGCAAATTACGAGTTTAGTGATACGCTCGACATACCGTTGAGCTCCCAAGTTTTCCTTTAAAAGTTGCTAAAGTAACGCACTACAAGATTTGTTGAAACCGTTTATGATATTTTGGATAATCCTAGAATCTATAAGTGAGCTTGTATGTTTGAACTGGATTTAATATTGCTCATTTGGAAGGTTTTTTCTAACTTCATCTTGAAATCCAAATTTGTTTCGCCTGCACGTTTTGGCAATCCAATGCGTATTCCAAACTCAGATTTATCTTTAGTTTCGGAAGAAATAACTGTTATGACTCTTGAAATATGTCAATAATATGACAAAAATGAGTTTTGACATTGCGTGATATGTATTTTGGAAGTAATTTTTGGTTGAATTGTTGTTCAAAACTTGGACTAAATTTTTGTGGCAGAAGTTGACATTTGAGTAAACACGTTAGAAACCAGCGCAGCTAAAATTTGGACGCGGATTGATATTGTTTCTGCTCGAAAGTGATCTGCCGCTTAATTTATGCACAGTTTGCCTAATTAGTATGCACAGATTGTGAAGTTAGAGATTTTTCCAGTAAACTTGAACTAAAAGTATATTTTGGTGTTTAATTATGAACTTGAGGTTAAAGATTGCTCAGGACTTCAAATAATCCAGAATATTTTTAGATTACTACTTTGAAAGAAATTACAAGTCAGATATTGATATGGAAAAAGAGAAAAATAACTCTTTTCAGGAAACAACTGTTTGAAGTTGATGATAGCTGATTGTTACAAAAATTAGGGTGTTCTTTTAAATTGTGCCCTTGCAAGCTATCATCTTATTTTTTCCTTTCTGTTTGTTTTATCACTCATGTAGGAATCCTCACACAGTTGTTGAATCGTTCTTACATCTACTGTGCCTGCCAAGCTACTTTACTGTGTTTACAAGCTGTACACCACAGAAACAGAGTTAATGCTATTAAATTTCCAGAACAGTTACAACTCTTTGTTTGTCATGGCAACTGCATTGCAACAACGTGTTTCCAAGTAGATTACATCGCTAATTCGTAACAGTCACCGTCAGGTATATTGTCCACTGATCACCATAGGTATAACTGGAAACCTACAGAATTGTGAAAGTCACCCAGCTGTTAACCTAAATGAAATAAGTGACGCCAGAGCTATGATGAGTATGATTATAAAAGAATAGTGTTTGGACAAATCTATTTTATAAATAAATTGTGTTTACCATCTTCAAACCTGTTGTGTACTGCTTTACCATGATATGGAATTGAAAGGGAAAATGTTATTATTACCTGTTTTGAGGACAAGATGGCAGAAATCAGCAAGATGAGAGCAGAATGAATCCGATCCCAGTCCAAGAGTTACCACATCACAAGCAAACCGCAGTACAACCTACATATAAAACAATTTGGGGAAGTGCAAAAAAATAGCTTGGTATTTGCATAAAAAAAAACTCATATAAATTATCAACCAAGATGCCAAGCACAACATCATACCCTTAAGACTGTAAAGACAACCTCCTTAATATCTTCTCAACAGACAACAAAATACCGTAACTTACATACTCAAACACCACAAGACTAGTCAACTGTGCATAAATAAATATCATTTTTATGTCAAAACAGGGGAAAAAAGTAAATAACAAAATATGAATCCCAAATAATATATCATTTAAAGTGCACGTGAAGAATAAAATAGCATATGCTTTACTCCCCAAATATCGATTAACTCTCTCCTTACCATGAGGCAATCATTGGCTATTTTTCTGACCCCTTCATCAGCCTTTGCACTGCATTTTTCCCCTGAGCTCTGGGGTAGGGCAGACAGCAGCTCCCTGTCGCACCAGGCAAGTAGCTCATCAAAGTGAGCACTAACATGACTTGATTCACTGGCTGTGGGACTACTGGGCTCAGAATTCTAAAAAAGTGGAAAGAAAATCAGTGTTTAAAGAAGATTACATTCATGACATTTGGATGACGACAAGTATGATAAATTAATTGACAATGATTTGTTATAATAAGCAGTTACCAAATGCAATATATAATCTTAAGTAGAAGGAATGTTGAGATGAGTTCTTCAAGCTAAATATTGAGAGTTCAAATCATAGCCAGGAACTTTTTTCCTTAGGTAAACAACCAATCAGACCTATCGCTTTGAAGAAAAAAAAATCTGAGGGAGGCTAGAGGATATGAAGATTAATGCCTTACTAAAGGGCATTAATTTATTGTCTTGATTTTGAACTGAAGACCTCCTGGGGGGTGTTTCACAAAGATCCTATAAAGTCGGACTTAACTCTAAGTTGAAATTAAATATTATGGAGAGCCATTTGTAGCCTTAAAGTAAAATATATTCAAAAGTGAAAATTCAATTGTTTTATACTTTTTGTACATTCCACACAAAGAACATGATATATCCTCAACATTTTAAAATTTATGCCTTTTAAAAAATATCTTTACAGGTGCTATCGGCTTTCCATAATTGTTAAGTCCAACTGAGGATCTTTCGGAAACACCCCCCTGGTTATGAAACCTCTGCTCTATAACCACAGAGCCATCAAGTCACTAATGATGCTGCCAAGATTGATGGCAATTTACAAATACTTTATTTAGAGCTAGAAGGGCATTAAATTGGATGTTTCAACGGAGGGTCAACACCATTCTGGCACAACAAAGAATATTATCTATGTATAAATTTAAAGGTGTACTTCCTAGATTTACAAACCTCAAGTGATTGTAGATGAATATTAATCCTGCAGTATCCTTCAATGATGCTAACGAGCATCTCATCAGACATCAGGTCATTCAGGGGTCCAGGGTTCATCAGTCGCTTCTCAATCAAGGGCTGCAAAATGAAAAAAAAAAAGCAAGAATTCATTACTATGCCATTTTTTATTTTAGGTACTGTGCTTCTTTTAACCCTTGCTGTACTGGGCTATTTTGAGCACTCTCTGACTGGGGGGGGGGGCCTGGGAGCCACCCCCCCCTATGATCTCGGCCGTCAAATGTCCGATGAACGCAAAAATTTGCATGTTTGTAGAAATTTACGTAAGGAACAAGATGGTATAATTAGTTTTTTCCTAATATGCAAATTTGTCATTATAGCCTAATTAATTAGCAAAATGCTAATTTTATGCATTTTACAGAAAACTCTACATATTTGTCTGTACATATTTTGATGACATGCGCATACTAATTGTTCTGTAACACCTTACAGGTATATTCGATTTTGACGAAAATGGTATCAAAATGTGCGTAAGACTAGAGGGGAAAAAGTCATGAAATGACAATTCAAAATTCCAAGCGGTTTCGGCGCAATCTCCGAAAATGTCGAGGGAGGGGGGGGGG
>BEXV01000150.1:134235-145853 GCA_003118195.1 Hemicentrotus pulcherrimus | reverse complement strand
AATATTGAAGGAGGAAGATGAAACCTAGCATTCCATAGAAGTGTGAACTAAAATTCTTGTTTAGTCTGGACTTAGTCCCGGCTTAACTTATGAGAATACCACCCCAAGTGTTTAAAGGTCAAGGTTGTCTCTGAAAAGAGTATGAAATAAATCAAAAATATTACTCAAACTTGCACTCTTTGACAATACTGCTGCAAAATCCATGGATACAAAGGGCATTGTAATAAAATTGGGAGTTCATCTACTAGTACCTACATTGGGCATTTTAATTTCAGAATAATTCAGTCAATTTGCATATGCACTTGCAATACAAAAAATTGTAATAATAAGCATCGATTATTTAAAAAAAAAGATTGAATTCAATTTTTGTTTGTTTTTTAGTTTTAATTAATTCATTTAAATTTAAATTAAAATTTTGAAGTTTTTTATTTAAATCGATTAAATTGGCATTGTTGTAATCCTTTCAGTTCATCACATCTTCATTTCTCAAAATCAGCTTGTCAATGATTCATCCCATAGCAAGACAATAGTCTGGTTAGAGCAATAAGTATCTTACTTGTAGAATGTCAATCTGTTTCTGTAGGAGTGCATCGGTTTCCTCCTTATTAGCCTCAGGATCTTGCAGAGGGAATGCATCAATGAGAAGAGCTGCTGCATTGGCTCGTACAGACGCATTGGCAACCTAGAATAATAAAACAATAATTAGATAGTAATGGATTAGATCAAGCTTTTCAATGTCATATGGCAGTTAAACTATCTGGGTCGTACAAAGTGATTCAATTTTAAAATACACACAACTTCTGAAAATTTAAATTCATAGAGAGAAAAAAAGATTCCCCATTCATTAGACCTTAACTCTTTACTTTTTATCTTATAAGAAAAGGAGGTCAAGGCTAAATACTGAAATTTTGATTCCCCAAATGACCAAAATTGTATTTTCTATTGTAACTTTCCTTGTACAGCAGAAAGAGAGAGAGAGGCAAAGAGGCAAAGAGAGAAAGAGAGAAAGAAAGAGAGTCCACATGACCATAGTACATACACATTTTCAACACTGGTTTCTATACGATTGTGAAGTAACAAAACTTATGTTTCTGGAATACCCTGCTCTCATGGCATGTGTTCAGAGGTGCCACAAAGGAGGAACTGGCCTAGGTTAAGAGTTCTGCAAAAGCACTTACAGTCCTAGCTGCCTCCCTAGATTGGCGAAAAATTAAGGCCTTAGCATGCCACCTCTGTTGTTGTAACATGACCCAAGGTGCTCCCCATATTTCTATTGGATTGATGACACCATATAAGCATATTATATTACTGATATCTCATTTGTCATGAAGTAAGTCACAAAGCAAATTTATACCTTGAAAGCTCTCCACAGTATAGGTTGATACAGAGTTAGCAGCATGCGGTCCACGCCTTGCTGTCTCTTCTGCTTGGTGAAGTAGCTCAAAAGCTGAATAATAAAATCAACAACAAAGATTACGAATGATATCATTTGATAACAAATTGTGTTTGTTATGTTGTGTATTCCATAAATACAAAATTACAAAACAAAGACTATTCATTTAAACACCCCAGTTTCTTATCAAGACAGAGAAATTGGGTATCGGTACATCAAAATCTTATGATCATACTACAATCAAACCTGTCTATAAAGACCACCTGTCTACAAAACCCACATTTTTTGTTTCCCTTGAAACATCTAATAAAGGAACCTGTCTACAAAGGCCACTTCTTGGTGTTTCTCTCGGGCGGTCGCTATATACAGGTTTGACTGTATACAATGAGAGTATATCTGTTTAGCACAATTCAGATTTAGTCTAGGATAACTTGAACTACACAGGTAAATAAACAGTCCTATCATTATTGTGCTGAGATGTACCTGTCTGAGTGTGAGTGAGAGGTTACGTGTTCCTACACGCCTTGCATGAACAGCACAGTGCATCAAGTCCTGAATGCAGTACGTCTCCAGTTTGGCCGTCACAGGGGGTGCAGAGTTCCGCCAGGCCTTGAAGTACACCTCTCCATAATAATTGATCATACTCCTACAGTACCAAGAACAAAAACATATTCAAAACGCATTCTCTACTTTGTCACCAAAAAAACTTGACTGTCAATGGAATGAACCACACTGGTCAGAGGTATTTGGGCATACTTATGGTAAAGAGAAATGTACATGAATTAAACAATAGTTATATTAGAATACAATGTCAATAATAAACTATTCATTACAATGGACAGTTGTGGTGAAGGCAATATGGGCAATGCATGCAGTACAATCCCCTTTTTTCTTAAGGTTTGGGTAACACCAACGATGGTAGAACAGAACCTGTAAGAAGTATTTTGACTTCACAAATTGATATTTTGAAAGCATCACATATTGCCTGTTGATTTTTACCGTTATATCTATTTCTGATCGATTCCTCAAGTTCAACGATACAAGATTTAGGAAATTACATAAACATCAAGCTAAACTTAATTTGGTCAGGATTGAAGCTGCTACAGTCAAACCTGCTTTAGTGACCACCTGTCTACAAAGACCACTTTTTTGTGTTTCCCTTGGGCGGTCGCTATAGACAGGTTTTGACTGTATATGAAAAGTGATTGAGGAGAGCTTACTTTGGGCATGATGGAAGTTGGTTCTTGATGGCTGAATGAAGACGCTCTGCAAGATCACAGTCCAAACAGAAGATGAAGCTTAGAAATTTACGCCCCTAAACAAAAAGGACACAATATCTTATCATATTCAATAGACATAATGATTTACTGAACACATGATCTATGTCAATAAATTATTGCTTTTTTCTTGATGAGAAGTATAGAAGCGAAGAAAAAGCCATCTATAATTTATACTTTGCCTTCATAACATCCAACATTCATAAAAGACAAAGAGAACAGAGCAGATCGGCATCAATGGGAACAAAATAATTGACAAAGTCTTAAAAACTAACTAAATTGTTGTCTTTGTCACAGAAAAGGAAAAACATCCTATACAATTTGGGCTCTGTTATTTTCAGCAGAATACTCTTTTTAACAAAAGAATCTGAAACTATATTCTAAAGTATGAGGCCTCAAATGGGCTGTAAAGGAAGCATGGATCGGCCTAAAAAAAAATACTGCAGCCCATCAATCAATCAAACCGGTGATAGGTTCATTGCATCATCACTTACATCATCATTCTTGAGGAAGGTGGAATTGATGATGCATTGCTCCAGCAGCTCCTTGAGTGAAGAACTACTCTCATCAGCCAGGTTGAGTTGGGAGAATGAGTCCCTCATGGAGTATAGAAGCTTCACATCCGATACCTGTATGATCAAACAGATTATAATAATAATAATAATAATAATAATAATAATAATAATAATATGTTGTCTACCCAGGGTAGCCTCATCATTATTATTTAATTCAATTCAATTTGTTTCTTTCATTTCCATTTCAAATAAAAACAATACAAAGATATACAATGATATAAGAAAATGAAAATAGGGAACTAAAAAATAAGGCCAATTTGCCTTGAGGAGGCATAGTTCCCTGAACAGTAGTTAAGAGATTTACAAACAAACCTAAAAAAGAAACACATGAATACATGACAAAACATGACAGGGACATCATTCATGGTACAAATGGGAATGATCATTACAAAATCGTAAGTTTGAAAACAGTTATAGGTATTGCTGTTTAATATGAGCATTGGTACAAGAATCAATGATATTTAGAAATTTAGATATAAGATGCTGCTTTCATTTTTGTTTAAATAATGTTGAAGATTTGCACAAGGATATTGCAGGAGGAATAGAGTTCCACATAACGGGAATATTTTTTTTTTTTACAGATTTAAAATATATATTTCTATTAATACTGTTCTCCCTGAGGTCCCTGCAATCATGTCATTGCAGATTGCTGAGTAACTACATAGATGACAATAAGCTTGAATCTAAAATGAGATCATATTGGAATGAAATCACATATTTCTAATTCATGGAGCTTTAATTTGATATGCCTTTGCTAGTTTTGTGTGTAATATTTCTAGATTTCCCTTCTTTTAGTTCAACCTGATATAAATTTGAAAATTGTGTGACAAACTTACCAAACCACTAGGCTGAAGCGTTTTCACCAGCAGATACATAATGGTGTTTGGCACAAGTAGCTCTCGCTCAGGTAATTCAGCACTCCACCTGATAAATCAATTAAGACATGTATATGAAGAAAGTCAGTATTTAATTTATGTTAGACAAAAGATACTGAAAAAAAGAAACTTCAATTAATATGACTTCACAGGAAATTTAGACTGAAGAAGCTGTTTTTTAAAACATTATAACTGGAAACTTTTGATAAGCCACAAAGAAAACAGAATTATTTTATCATCATAATGTCAATAATTGTTTGATGTTTTTGAACTGCAATCAATTCGTTTATGGTGTTTATAAATGCTTATACTCATCTTTTATCTGAAATGATTCTTGCTTTCTGAACTATTTTTTTCTCCATTTGAGACAATAGTAGCTATCACTATGAACATGACTGACAAAGAAAGCGGTCAAAATATACAGTTCCTCAGTTAGACAAAGGAACATCCCTTCACTGCTATTATGTAAAAATGTGTAGAACAGGTGTCACATGCATGTTCACCTTTTTACATAATAGTAGTGAAGGGATGTTCCTTTGTCTACCTGAGGAACTGTATATTTTGTCCGCTTTCTTTGTCCGTCATGTTCATAGTGTATGCAATATAATGTCTATTGGGTCACTAATTGTGCTATCACAATACCAGTATCAATGTAATAACAACATGTGTGCATCATCTCTATCTAAATGATGTGTGAATTTTACATTCCTATTCTTAAAAAATCCTTTATTTAAGGTCCATTACTAGCTTGAATCACAGTGTAAGAAGAGTTGGTAGTCTATTGCCTAATCTTGCTATAATCATTGATTATGACTCTTATTGAAAGAAACTTACCATGTGTGGCACAATTTTGCAATGTTATGCTGCAGCTTGCTTGCTGAATCAGGAAGGTCGAGAAGAACGCCTGATTGAGAAGGAAGTAAAGACAACAATTTAATTTTTTTAAAGATATTCATGATTCAAATATTAGTGTTAGGAAAACAGAATTGGATTAAAAAGAGGAAGGGAATCAGAAATAAGTTTGAGAGGGGGATTTTGAGAGAAACAGATACAGAGGAGAGAGAAAGTAAGGAGAGGGAGAGTGAGAGGTAGAGAGAGGGGCAGAAAAAAAGGTCAACTTTGATGAATACACAATAAAACAACACATTCAAGACTGGTGATGAAATTGTTACGTTTTCAGTTCTAGTAAGAAATAGTCTGACAAATAAAGCCACTGTTAACTCACCATGTAGAACTGTCATAGTTTCAAGCATCTTGTCCACAATAACAGGTTTCTCTGTGCCGAGGCAGCACGTTCCAACAGTCACAATTCCTTGAAGGCATTTTAGGACAACATCCAACGTTGACTAAACAGAAATGTGAAACGAAAGAATAGATTAGATGGCATTTGTTTTACTGTTTGGTAAAATACAACAGTTAAGATTGAATCTATAAGGATTAGAGGGCAGAACAACTTACACATTTTTGAAGAAAAAAAAATCCAACAGCAATAAAATTCCTTCCAATTCTTTTACTTGCGCAATCAGCAGAGATAAACTGCATAGCTGACATAGAGGGTATTGCCCGCTCAGAGCCAGAAACGTGTTAACTCATAAAACTTTAAACAGAGTTAACACCTGGGGAGTGTTTCACAAAGACTAAGATCGACTTTAAATTGCACTTAACTATGGCAGGCTATTCATGCCACTGTTTGCTCTCACCATTTATTGGCATTGGTCTCTCAAAGGATGTACAAATCGAGGTCACAAATCTACAGAATTTACTTTTTTGATCATTATTGAAGGATTATAATTGAGACCGATGATGAGAGCAACTAGTGGCATGAACTGCCTGCCATAGTTAAGTCTTACTTACAGTCGATCTTAGTCTTTGTGAAACACTCCCCAGATGATATACTCTTTCCAATTTCAACTTTGGACAGGAATAATGATGGTTAATACCTGTTCGATAGGTTCAGCAGATGGATTGAGTTTGGCCAGTGTCCTAGCACAGAGATCAAAGAGTCCACTCCAAAGCTTCTCATGCTGCTTCCGAGAGACACTCAACAGCATGTCATTGATGTTAAAGTCGTCTGACTTGGATTTCTATGAATAGAGATAATAATGTAAAAATTCATCAATATTCAATAAGAATGCGCTGGACTAAAACAAATTATAGGAATCCACTCAAGTAGTTATAGTCAGTGATTTGGAAGAGATTTATTACTGGTGTCAACATATCTTTTTAATTTTTTTTATAGTGACCTATGCCACAGAATCCATAGTGGTATACTATCAATAATGAAAAAAATGAAAGTTGTTTATATGACTTGAGTTTCAAAATATTAAAATGAAATGCATGAATCAAGAACTGACATTGACATCAAACAAAATCTTTGTGTTGGATGGAGCAAAGAACTTACAACATATGCATACATTTCTAAAACACACTCACATGCTTTTCCAAGAATTCCAGGAAGGACTGACAATTCTCTGCTTGGCAAGCTGCCAAAAATAGCTCCTTTTCTTTGCTGCATGTCACCATGGTGCTGGTTCTTATTCAGGGGAGCAAACTGAAAGAGTATGAAAGTATGAACATTTCATATTAAAGATGAATAGGAGTAGGCCTACAGATCATTTCATATATAAAAAAATATATTGGAGAATAAGTTCCCACAAATTTATGAGCAGCAAAATAAACAACCCCATAAAACAAAACTCATCCTTCATCCTATTCCTAGTAGTAGACAGACGATAGTCTAGAGCTGCCAAAGGGATTACCTATTATAAAGTATCAAGAAAGACATAAAGTCATAAACCATGGTTTAAGACCAATGTTACACAGGCAATCCAAGACCTAACCCTCAATATTAACTGTTTCTTTTTCTTTTCATCCAGCCTCCAACAAACTTGTTCCCTCATGGCTGCAAAAGGTAAAGTATACTTTTAAGGGCACTTTGGGTGACTCATGCAGCTACAGAGATTTTTTTTAGTAAAGCTCGACCCTAAGGCTGAGGCTATATAGACCTATGCTTTTTTTTTTAAGCGCAGTCCAGAACCCCAATTCTGTAACAATAAACTCAGCTGGCTGTGATGCCTGTAAAAGTACATGGAGTTCGTTTTGTGAAATGACCCTCATGCAGGCATGGCATCATCCTGGATAAACAGCAGGGGCGTTGGTCCGAGAATAGGTATTGTCCGCATAAACGAGGATCGTCTTCATAAACGCTGACAGACGCGTCCTAAAAAAAATAAGTATTGTGGCATGCGCATTTTCACAGACGTTTTTTTTCTTCAGCGCTCTTCCGGTGTAGGGTTCCCAAACCGCGCGCTGGGCCTGGGAACGCGAAGAACGGATTCCACATAAAATACCCCCAGTTCACAATTTACTTTTAATGGTTTCCTACCTTCCCGAGGATTTATTGTACATAATGTGAAAGTTAGTGTGAAATGCATCAAGGAGCATCTCGCGGGTTCGGAAATAATAATCGTCCAGTCTGCATTAACGAAGATGGTCCTTGTTTATGCGGAGGATCCTTATTCTCGGACCAGCGCCCGCGCCCCTGATAGTGATAACGTGAAGTTTTCAGGTTGTTTAACAGTAGGGTTCGCTGCGCTGGTCCAAGAAAAAGGATCGTTGCTTAAACGAGGATCATGTTTGTAAACGCAGATAGACGTTTCCGCTAAAATAAGGATCGTCCGCATTTTCACAGACGTTTCAATCATATTTCTGATCCGAGTGCATGAATGATGATAACTAACAATCTTACTCTAGTCTTGGCTCTGTCAAAAAATGAAACTCTTTAAAGTTAAATCTAGACGGAACTGAGCAAGGAAGACAGTCGAAGAAAAAAAAAGTTGAAAAACAAAACAAAAAAGTAAAAAATTCAAAACTAAAGTCGAACTTCTAACTAGATCTAGATCGTTGCAAAACATTTAGATCAAGATCTAATTTCTAAATTGAGTTAAGAAAGACGATTCAATACAAAAATCAATAAAATATTAATAGTCAAACTCAAACAAAAGGCAACATGTCAACATCACATTCATTGCACAATACACGTATAGACCTACGCGAAGTCTAACGGATGGGACCGAAGGCAAAGTAAGCTAAATAGATCGAAAGTATTGGGTTAATTTAATCACCACTCATTCAGCCAGGATTGGTTTTTTCCTTTTAAAACTAATTCAGCATTTGAAAAGATTTCTGTCTCCTATTACATTGATATTTCACAAAGGAATACTAGATCTATCTGTAATTTCAGAACAACTTACCCGTCACGAAGAACAAACAGTTCGAACTTCGAAAAAGCGCGCGCTTCACCGAAACAGTCCGAAGATGTCCGATTCCCGGAGTCTACGTCTTCAGACACTTTGCGTGGCCAGTGTGCTGAGGGAATGTGGTTGTTGATTATTTAGTCATTAACGTTGGCATGGACTTTAAAGCCAGGACTGCTGCAGCACCCGAATTTAGTTCTCTCGGGGGTGTGCAGCAACCATTAAAATAATCATTATAGGGAGTGCTATTAGCAAATTATGAATGGAAAAGCCCGGGTGGAAAAGGCACCCTAAGCTGCAATTAAAGGTGAAAAACAAAACAGAATCAGCGAG
This sequence comes from Hemicentrotus pulcherrimus, assembly GCA_003118195.1. Lineage (NCBI taxonomy): Eukaryota > Metazoa > Echinodermata > Echinoidea > Camarodonta > Strongylocentrotidae > Hemicentrotus > Hemicentrotus pulcherrimus. The sequence continues at coordinate 137,144 of BEXV01000150.1, read as the reverse complement.
CATTGTGATCTATCAAAAATCCCACCGCTGCCACCATGATGAATTTGAGGGTCTTATGATAGGTAGATACTCATGATAATATACGAGTCTTTAGTCTGGTTTGTTATGATGGTAGACATGTTTATTCAACTACGACGGATATATTCGGATATCGCATATCGTAACATTTCTTTTCATTTTACTGAAATATCTGTGCCTTTAATTGTTACGATAGCTACATATAACTATATATGCCGTGACTTTTGACACAAAGAATCTATTCAAAACATGTTTCTTGAGTACTATTTATCTATTTTTTTCTTCTTCATTTCATCCTAGACTGCAAACCTAAATTTAGGCCGAATGTGAAAAATTACTTCTCAAGTTTTAATTCGTTTAGCAGAAAGCAGTTGTATATCAAGATGAAAAATGGGCAGCCACTCAGGGGGTGGGGGCCTAATGTATCTGGACAACCCCATGTTAATCAGTATTAATTATTATATTTCTTGACCATAGAAAAGGGAGAGGGTGATTTGGCCATTGAATAAAAAAATAATAACTCAATTAACATAGAATGAAAATATTATATATATACATATTTGAATGATAATCATTTGCCAATCATCATGAGTGAGATCCTCTCTTTTCACCCTCAATCAATTGGCTCTAGTACAAAAAGTATCATGTCTGTGGGGATTTGTTTTTTGAAATAAGAACACTTGGACCAGTAAATATATAAGTTTCTTTCCTCATAATCATATAAAACATTACTGATTTCCAGCTCCTACACACACACACAAAAAAAAAAAACAGAACACGAACAAAAAATGAAATATTCTTAATAATATATTTGATTCAGAATTTGCAAGACTGTTTGGTGACTTGCATTTTTTATATATCATTCACAACATAACTCCATGATCTATACATTTAATATATGATCAACTACTAATTTCAAGATCAACAAACAAGAAATTAGCAAACCATCAGGGCTGGATGTCATAGACACATAAACCTTTTTCATGTAACAGCTTATATTTCAGTACAACATAAACATTAGTAGAGGTAAGATGAATGGTATGGTTTACACAGCAAACTAATAGTTTAAAGAATGAACAAAACCTGCAGGTAATAGAATGAATGCTGATGGCTAATGAGTAATCATGTCCAGTATACCTTTATCCCTATTTGAAGTCATAATTCTAACCAATGACGAATGGATTATATAAACCTCTATTTAAAAACAAAAATTAGACCAAAATATAAAAAATAGCATTAAATAAGTAATTTTTTATACACAAAAAAATGACTCATAAAAAACTGGTGACATCAAGTGACATCAGGTGACACTTTATGCCATACCAAGTTTAACAAAGGTGGATATTGTTGAAATTCAGTTTTGTGCTTCCATCAAGTCAAACAATATTCCACTTGTTCTACTTGTCAGAGATCATACTAAACATGCATGACATTTTTTGCTGCCTATCGTCACATGTTGGTAACACAAGCTACAACCGGCTATAGAATTGCTATGTATCAAACATTAAGTTGATGTAGACTTTTAAAGGCCCACTGCACCACTTGCGCCCTCTATATAACACACAATGCCTAATCGGTGACCATTGGTCCCCCATGATCCCTTTTTTCTTATATTAATTGAGAGCTGAGTTGATGAGATGACCACCTGTCCAGTGACCTTTGCAGTGTGGTCTAATCCCTCCTGTAAACTAGTTAGTACAGATAAGCTTTAAAGGTTACTAATCCCACACAAATATTTCGCTCTCTTCAAATTACTAACATTACCATGAATTTATTTTAGGGAATTACTTCCTACCAGGTACCCATTGGCTACACCCCGAGTTAAAAGTGGCAAATGTAGATTAATGCCTTGGCACTAGCACCACAGCTACACATGGGACATGTTAGCTAGACCAAAACACCTACTGCATGTAGACCACCGTCACCATGCATGTTTACCTGTGCTCAGCAAAAAGTTTTTTTAAAATTCAATATATCTTGAAGCATAGCATATATGCTATGTAGCTCAAGGAAAGTAAATGAATAAACAAGAAAACTTAGTTAAATGTATACATAATATCTAATGTAAGCTATGCTGTTTAGCAGTTTAATAATCACATACATTTGTAGCTCTTCATTCATTTGTTACATCAACGTAACATCTTACATCTGAACACACAAAGAATTATAATAAAGTAGATACTCTCACACTGTGTCACACGTGACTGCATACATGTATTATCCCTTAGACTTTGGTGTGGCTTGGTGTTAATGCGTCTACTTTATTTCAAGCAATACTGTACCCGTTAGATAGAAATATAGTAAAATAGAAATAGTAAAATGTCATTGTGATTGGTTTAATACCACCTTTGAAAAAATAACACATCTTCTGTTTGCTTCTACATGTTCCATGAGTAAACAAGCAAGGAAATGTAAACAAAGTATCAATTTTATGATATATATATATATAGATCTCAGCTAATTCAGAACTTGAAATATCAAAATAGGACATAATTGGATGTCCGAATCTGAGGGTATACGATAGCACTCTGTATCATCGACATCAGGTTCAGTCCACAATAACACGTTCATCGACAGTAGGGAACTCTTCAAAGAAAGCCTGGGGATCAAAAGAGTGTGAAATATTTAAGACGCTAATGTTGAGAGGACCAATGAGGAAATTATCATGGTCGCTGGTGATTCCGAACCATGCAGTACATTTTCAGATCATGGGCACAGAGTGACAAAATAGGTTTCTATATTCAAAATGGCTTTAAAGATGAAGTTGAGTTCTGGTCATGCGATTGCATTGTGAAAGAAACGGTGTGGAATCTATCAGAAAAGGTTGATCATCTAGTATATAAGTATTTGTGTGTATTGCAAGGTTCTGGAATCATCAAAATGATAAGAAA
>BEXV01000150.1:121715-133536 GCA_003118195.1 Hemicentrotus pulcherrimus | reverse complement strand
CCTCCTCACACACAAGAAGTTAAGCACCATTCAAAAGCACACATTTTCTTCTACATCTTCTTTCAATGTAACTGATTTTAATTTTTACTGCAATCACTACTACTACTACTTATACTACTACTCCTACTATACTATCACTAAAATACTGCCATTCAAAATGAATTTTATTTATAATAGTAAAAATTAAACATTTCTAGATATACTGGGGGGTGTTTCACTTGTTTGTTGAACTTAACAATTATGGAAAGTCGTTAGCATCTTTGAAAATATTTGTACAAGTTATTTTAAAAGGCATAAAATGATAATTCAAATCATTCATATTTTCTATTATCACAGAGATTTCATGTTCTTGATGTGGAATTTAAGAAAAGTCTAACATACTTGAATTTCTCCTTTTTAATACCGGTATATTTTATTTCAAGGCTACAAATAGCTCTTTATAATGTTTAAGTTCAACTTAGGATCTTTGTGAAACACCCCCCTGGATAGTCTTACCTTGCAGAGGAGAATGAGCTGGACGATGCCTGAAGTGCAGCTCATCTCTCTACAGGAATGCATGCTAAGCATAGGGCAGCCAACGTCAACCGTTCTTAATCCAAGGTTCGCTGCTAGGAGTGGACCTATGGTACTTCCACAAGGCATGTCGTTTCTTACAACAAATTCCTAATTGAAAGAGACACAATATATACGGATGAAATAACATTTCATAATCAGTGTAATCATTTCATATCAATGTTATCGGTTCTTCAAAATACAAGCATTTAATAATGTTCACCTGTTCACTTGTTACTATAGAATATGAGAACTAATCGAAATGTGAATAAAGTCAGATCTACAGAGCATGCGTTGTAGATCAGCCAACATGTCTTGATAAGCGACCACTGTTCTGCCGAGATAAATATTCCAAAACACTGATTTCATTCAAGTTATTAAAAGAATTCAACTCTGAACCAAGTAGCAACACGATATATGGAGATTACATGCAGAGAATACAACGTATATAGAACTATAATAAAGTCCATGTCATTCTCAATATTGGGAAAGGTTGATTCCATGTTTGCACACGTGATATTATTTCCCCCGCTTTGAAACATAAGTTTATTAATATTGTATATGTCTGCAAATGCTCTATGACGCCCATATAAACAACCACTTTTAAAAGTGTAGTGTTATTGTACATTTCGAAGCAAGTATACAGCAACCGTGACATACAGGGTGGTCAATAACGATTCTAGATTTCACATCTCTCTCTCACCTGCAGTGGAACATCAACCGTTTCTGCGATCAGCTTGAGAATGGTTGATGAGACCGCCGTGGTTGCATAGCGTTGATTACTGTTGATCTTTATAACTGGGCCCTGAACAAAAAAACAAATCGGTATTATCAATTATTAAACATCATTATCAATTCGCCAAAAACTGATGAATTGCAAAATACTTACACTAAGCTAAAGCTCTTGGGAAGCACACAGAGTCTTCATATTTATGCCAATTGTGCTATGCTATTAGAGCTTATATTATCCTTATTCCCCGAAACATTTTCTCCTTTGTTTGCAATGTGGAGTCCAAAGTACGTAGGAGGCAAAATATCATTTCAATTTTGATAACTTTGATTTTAACAGTATAATTTCATCTCTTCCAATACATATTTTTATGCTTAATTTCAATTTTTGTAAGAGACATGTTTGTATAGCAGTTGTTAGATACTTTCTCAACTCTTTCGCTCAACAACTTCCATTTTTTTTTCTTCTCCATTCTCTCTTTTTCACAGTCTTGGTCTTTCAACATTAAAGTGTATTATTACATTAAACTTACTGTATAACTTCGTTTTGCAATTTCGATTTCATCTTACCAAAATTTCTGCAAAAGTTGACTAATAATATTTATTTTAGTTTTGTATATGTTTATATCTCTATATTTTAAATTTGTTTGTAAATTGAACATTTTCAACCTGCAAGCTGCTTGTTTGATGTGTTTTTGCAATAAAAAAATATAAAAATTTAATCATTACCACCAAATTACATGAAAACATAGCTAAAATGCAATGGGAGAGGATGAATAAATACCTGCCTCACCATTTCACAAAATACAGAATGTGATTATTTATTGAGCAATCATTACATCATATTCTTACCTTGTGTAGATTAATTCTGTGGTTNCACTTATACTATGATACAGCTATTACAGGATGAAGCTTAAACAGTTTTCTTTCTCCATCTGGACTTTCTATTTTGCATTTGTATTCAAATCGTAAGAGCCCATGTCCTTGATGACAATTTGTATCTACGGGATGTATATTATTTCCATACTCACGGGTAGTTAGGATGGACTGCATGGGCCATGTCGGCACTGACAAGGAATGACTTTGGGACGCATTCTTCAAAGGCTGTCTGGTGACTGCCGGCGGAGATTCTCCTCATGAAGTATTCAGCCACAGAGGATTGGGCACCCTGAGCACTCATTGAACCTACCTACACCATTCGATAAAGATCACAGCAAAGTTCAATTCACACATGATAACAGGAAGACACATTTTTATTTCAGTTCGTCTCTGTGTAAAAGATACTATTTTATGTTTCAGTAGCTCGACTTTCTAAAGAACAAGATTCATCAGATTGATATTGTTCATTTATAATACTGATTTTCGGTTTTTCAGAGCTAAATCCCTCACTACTTCTAAGTACTGTTACGCTTTTAATTGGATCTGTCTCCATTCCACTAATAATAACTTGACTTTACTTGATAGCTCCCTTTGTAATTTTATATCATTTTCTTATAAGCGAAGGCCCTTTGAATTGTAGCAACCACAATAATCATTGGTTTCAACATTGAAGTCCGGTTTCAAGAGAACCATACATTTTTCACATGACTAGCACATGGCATGAGCTTCATATGTACCGAAATAATGCACCAATGAAAGGACATCAACATCACTTCATGGAAGGAATTTTTTGTGCTTACATTAAAAATAAAAATTGCAAGAAAACATTAAATGATGTTCATTGATGTTGTGATAAAATGTATATGTTACCTCTTCATCGTCAAAGAGCATGACAGCTCGGACATTAGGATCCTCTTCAAGACTGTTGGGAGTTTCACATGATGCCATCAAGCTCTGTAATAGATGAAATTAATCCGAATCACAGTCAAGCAGATACATGAATTTAAAAAAATTTAAATCTTAACATTGCTCCTTGAACCATCTGGATGATTTATGTATCAATGGAATATGGTTAACCAGATTTAAATAGTTATATAAAACTATAGCTTTCGACTGGAAGCTGCCAATTGTAATCCCGTTTCCATTTGAGAAAATTAATGTATTACATTTAGTTATAATGCAATACCCAAGGCTTGACACTGGCGCTTGGGACACATGGGTTCCCAAAATTGGAAGTCTGGAGGGTGTTTCACAAAGACTAAGATCGACTTAAGTTGGACCAACTATTGCAGGCCGTTCATTCCACTATTTCCTCTAACCATTCCTGGCATTGGTTTCTCAAGTGATGTACAAATCATGGTCACAAATCTACAGAATTCACATTTTTTGATAGTTCATTATTGAAGGAAAAAAATATTATTTAAAGATCATGATTGAGAGACCAGTAGTGAGGGCAATCAGTGGCATGAACGGCCTGCCATAGTTAAGTCCAAATAAAAGTCGATTTTAGTCTTTTTAAAACACCCCCCTAGACCCACAACACTTTTCAATCCAGATCCTCTTATGGAGCCCTGTCTTACCCCATGAAGTAATGATGAAGTCAGTGTTTTTAACATTTCCCAGGATCAACTGATACTGGATCACCACTTTGGCAATGAACTGCATCCTTTGTAAATCTCAATACCAGTAACTAAATAATCATAAACAGCCATTAAATCAAAATCATCTGACCTGAATCGCGCCAAACGAGCAGAAGAGATTATCCAGTCGAGGTGCAAAAATGAATTCTTGTAAGGCTCCTCCAACTACCTGTAAACAACAAAAACATTGCAAACTAGATCATAAAAAATAATGCCTTAATTCACATTTGTTTAAAGATAATCAAATTGGGTATACCATCTAACCCCAAAATCTACTACAAAGAGGATTTACAGACTAACATGAAAATCAATGTGAATTTGGTTCATCTATCATCTTTTAAATGTATAGCACATATGTTTCCCGGTATCTAAATTCAGTAATATGAAATGATCAAATGTTTACCATCATGAAATTCAGAATACCAATTTGATGAACGATAATATTTATCCAATAAAATTAATCATACTCTGGCATCATCTTTATCTTATCAACTTCATGATACCGATGATCTTGAATGTATCTAAAGGATAAACATGTGAAATGGGGACAAGTTTTGGTAGCTATAACAACCAACATATTGGATTAAAGCCAATGTACCTAGTTTTCTTGAGAAATTTGTGGGTTGAATGAGCATTTCCTTTTTTTTGTTGACACACGCTCAATGTTTACTATCTGATGAAGTATATCACAGTGTGTACACATTATGGGTGGTATTCTCTAAAGCAGACTAACTTTAGTCCATGGTTTAATCCACTAAGTATGGAATGCCAAGTGTCCATATCAATATGTTTTTGAATAATTCAATCTGTCACCTAATTAAAATGAAATGTAATAACATAATTAATAAACAACAATAAAATTATGATATAATTATGTTTTCTTGGTGATTTAGGGACAATTCAAATTATTCAAAAATATATTCATATGGACACTCGGCATTCCATACTTAGTCAGTGGATTAATAGGGACACTGATTTTGCGTTTCAAAAAAATGGCCTTTTCTGTTTCAGATGGGCTGAAAAACGGAAATTCTGTTTTGCTATAGACTTTGTACACTTGAAAAAACTAAAATTCTGTTTACATAAGATTTGCATACAAACATGAACTTGTAGGGTACAAGTGTTTTATTAAAGGTTCTAACATTAAAGAGTCAGTTGAAATTCAGGTATTTGATACAAATACAGACACAGACTGAGTACTTTACCTACATAGCTAGATCTAGACGAACATTTCAGTCTTGGCTGTCATGTCAGCGATCGATCGATTTTAGGCGCACATGCCAGCCCTTTTTTCGAACTGTACATCAGCGTGTGTACAATCTAGCTGGTATTATGTACCTAGTATTATGTCTATTTAATACTAGGCTCACACGCCAGCCCCTTTACTAAAATTGTGCTGGACTGTGCATGTCTACAGCAATCTCGCCTTACTTTGCGGCTGCATTATATGAGTACGTGCCTAGCTGGTATAATAGGATCGGTTCGCTGCTCTTTGTACCGTGTTTTGTGTCGAACAAAATGGCAGCACCCTGTCTCCAAAGAATCTGACGAATATCGCTAAATATTCAGATTTATTTACCATGAAATTAGGCCCAATATTTTTTCACAGGATAACGAATGACAAATTACAAAAATAGTGGAAGTTTTTCGATTTTCTTCTTGAAAAAATGATTTTCTGCGACTTTCCTGTTTTTGTTTGAAATTGCATTTTCTGTTTCAAATGGTTATTTCTGTGAATTCCGTCCATTTTCTGTTATCTCGGAAAATCAGTGTCCCTAGATTAAACCATGGACTAGAGTTAGTCCGCTTTGTGAATACCACCCTTTAAGTTTGGACACAGTTCTAATGATGGTAAAGACAGCTAGGTACGTACTGCAGGTTGTGTGTCTGCAACACAGAGCTCAAAGTCCATGATATCCGATGCAGCGGTTCCTAGTTCTGCTGCTAGCAGGTTCATCAGGATAGAGGAATGTTTCTCATTCTCCTATGGAAAAAAGACAATCAATCAACCATATTTCAAGGTGAGTTTAGATGTATACAAACAATATATTGCAAAATGACAAGGATTTTATGTCTTAAATCTCTTACTGATTTGTTTCCATATATAAACTTCTGTGTTTTTGTTGCTGACCTTTTTTCATAATTATAGAGGCCATCAGTGTAAGAAAAAACAACACCCAAACCTTCTCCTCTTCTTCGTCACAGAGTTGCCAATCACGGTGTTTGATTGATCGCAACTTCAAAATTCATAACTTTTTTTTCTTTCAATCGGATTTCGCTCAAACTTTCACTGACATTTTCCTCTCACTTTTCTGCTTCTTTTAAAACCAATTTAATATTAGGGCAGACTTCCCCTTTAACTAATTTGTGTAAACCAATTCATGTACATTGAGTATTTACTCACTTTGAAGACAAGTGAAAGTGTTTGCTGTTTCGCTGTTCAGTACTTACCTCAGTAAGCACTGCAATTTGCTTGCCATCCTCATCCACTAAACCTTTCTCAAGCTGTGCGGTGATGCTAGTGGCCAAGATGGGCTTCCTACGGTGACATAAGATGATGCAGCAATCAAGATCTGATTAAATTTGGTGTGCTTATCCAAATATTTCTACTCTAGCTTTATCTGATTTTTGAAATAAGACTAAATAATGCAAGAATTGTTCTTTTCTTTAAAATTAGCTCTCAAATGTCTTTGTTAGTTCAAATGATTTTTTGAATTAGGGGTTGTACTTTTACATTTTGCTTTCACACAATTTCTATGAATGTCTGAATCTAAAGATCAATCAGTTTATTTAATAGTGATGGTCAACTCCTTCCCCGATCAAAAGTACAGAAGAAAAATAGAGAAGAGAAAAGGCAAAAAAAACAAATAACAGACGGATACTACATTTACTAATAAGTCCTAATCTGTCTGCATTACAGTGATACGCCTGATGAGGTTTTCATTCTAAGGGTCTGTGAAAGACTTACAGCTCATTTTCTTTGTTGGGGGCAAAGCCATCATTGACAGATCTGTTGAGATGTATGGCCAGATTAGGGACTCTCATAATTGGTCTCTCAATGTGGACCAAGCGATGCTCAATCTTCTCACCATTCTGAGGAAGAAAAAATACAAAATAGAAGGCATGAAACTCAGGGATTTCACTGAAGTGGAAAGCATTGTGCTGAACAAACAAAAGATTGATTGATAGATGATCCAAAACCATAGTTTCTTATTCATATTCATTCAGTTTACGTAGAATGTATGATATCAATCTATGATAACAATCCATAGCATATTTACTAAAAGGAATGAATTATGATGTTGGAGTACCAGTTGCATGAAAGGGTTCTCGACACAAGCTCTGGAACGAATATTGCACACACAAAGAATTCTAATGTCCATCAAGGAACCAGGAGCAAACTGGATACAAAACCCAAACATTTAACCTGATCTAAAACCAAATGGCTGCATCACAGCAAGAATATCTTTATTTATATATCTCTTATCTACACTTTCGCAAGGAATATTGTACATCAAAAGGCAGGAAAACATGTCATCTTTCAGCATGCCAAAACTTATTCTTTGGGGTGAGGTTTCCTTTTAACCATACATGTATGTCTGTGACAAAATAAAGCCTGGACCAAATCCCTCGGCCCCTTCTTACAAAGAGTTGATATCAATCGCAACTATCTACATAAGAGATAGGAGACTGCAAATTTGGGATTGATTAGAGGACTTGCGATCGATTTGGATCTATCGCAACTCTTTGTAAGACAGGGCCCAGGGCCCTCTACAACAGTAATTTTCTACTGAAGCCCCTTTTTCCCATAACCATACATATAAAAATCACAGCAGACAGCGGTTTGAACTCACCTTGACAAAAACACGTCCAGCGACAGTAAGATCTCGATCGAACCATGTGTTCCATATCCCACCTCCATAAGTCTCTACTCCAACTGACATATATCCATGCTTCTCTATCTTAGAAACAGGCTTTACCTGAGTGTATTAGGACACATGTAAGAAGTTTGTAAAAAAAGTGAAAATGAGAAGTTTCTTAGAAACAAAGAATAAATGTACAAATTGTGCTATCATATATAACATATTTCAAATCTTAATCCATAAAATTACCTAAACAAAATAAACATCCCTTCGCAAACTTGGTTTAAAAAATACCTGCATGGCAGATTTTCAATTGATAGGTTAAATGGTAGATATTTATTGGTAAATAGCTTCAATAAAGCATGTTTTGAGTTCTGGTATAGCTCAAAACGTCATGAAAATCATTGGAATTATAACTCTAAAAACACTAGTTTCCAATATGAGAAACTTGTGACATCAATCAAAAAAGTGATTATAGTGCCATAGTAAACATGGAATTGTCTGATAAGAATCAACACATTTTATATCTGTAGCTCAATATGGATCTACTTTGTAAGATCAACCCCCGAAAGTAGTTAGAGGGAGTTCTTTCTCATGATATTTCTACTTACTTTTAGACATGGACTGTCTGTGTGTGCTCCTATCATAGAAAAACCATTCCCTGCAGCATACTTTCCTCCAACAGCGAACGCAACCAGGGTCGACTGGTTCCTTGTAAAGAAGTACTGACGACAAAAACATTCAAACAAAAATTAAAAACATTATATATTCAGAGAATCATTAAATCTTCACTATTCAGAAATTATTCCTGGCATTCTGGTGACAAAAGCGGTCTCAACATTAAGTAGTGTTGAATATAATTATACACACTGTTAAACAGGTATTTGTATATTTCTTTCTTCAAACATTGTTAAGCGTAGCATTTCTTATAAGATGTGTGCTTCCAGTCAACATAATATCCAAATTCGTTTTGATTACATGGCTCATTGCATGATCGTCTGATTTATATTTACCATGTATGGCAGACGTCTCTGGAGAAATGAACACCAGGGTCTAAGCAATCAAAGTTGTTTTTTCATGCTTTTTCTTAGTTTGAATTTAATGAATTTACACTACTGTTATTGATGTCTGGAGGGAGATTCTTTGATAGGTTGATCATGTGTGATGAGAAGTCTCTTCCCTAAATTCATCATCACTTCTTACTGTTGAATATTGGCTAAGGGATCATCTTATCTCGATGTTTTCAAATACTTAGATAAGCAAGACAACAATAATNAACAGCGAACGCAACCAGGGTCGACTGGTTCCTTGTAAAGAAGTACTGACGACAAAAACATTCAAACAAAAATTAAAAACATTATATATTCAGAGAATCATTAAATCTTCACTATTCAGAAATTATTCCTGGCATACTGGTGACAAAAGCGGTCTCAACATTAAGTAGTGTTGAATATAATTATACACACTGTTAAACAGGTATTTGTATATTTCTTTCTTCAAACATTGTTAAGCGTAGCATTTCTTATAAGATGGGTGCTTCCAGTCAACATAATATCCAAATTCGTTTTGATTACATGGCTCATTGCATGATCGTCTGATTTATATTTACCATGTATGGCAGACGTCTCAGGAGAAATGAACACCAGGGTCTAAGCAATCAAAGTTGTTTTTTCATGCTTTTTCTTAGTTTGAATTTAATGAATTTACACTACTGTTATTGATGTCTGGAGGGAGATTCTTTGATAGGTTGATCATGTGTGATGAGAAGTCTCTTCCCTAAATTCATCATCACTTCTTACTGTTGAATATTGGCTAAGGGATCATCTTATCTCGATGTTTTCAAATACTTAGATAAGCAAGACAACAATAATGAAAACCATGCCCATCTACGCATCTTATTTAAACCTGGGCCCCGCTTCGTAAAAAATTGTTACCTATAACAAGTTACAATAATTGTTATAAGCTACTGAAATCGTCACATGTGATTGGCTGAGAACAAATTTGTTATAGAAAAGTAACATGTGTTATAAAAATCTTATATCGACAACAATTTTTATGAAACAACAGGGTTAAGGAACGTTTGATTACCTTCTTCTTTGGATGAAGATACCAGGTGTCCTTTTCCTTGAGTTCTTCAAATCCTGCATCCTTCAGTTTTAGTCGACATGCTTGTACAGCTGTATAATGACAGAGTGGGGGTCACTAGATTGCAGGTGTCAGATGTGTACACAAACTACATTTACACACTAGGCCTATATTGGTTAATTTAGAACAATTTCACCACAAACTTTCACGAGATCAAAGCACAAATTAAGAGGCATACACCTACAAATATATATATCTATTATTCAGCATTACAATTATAAATATTTATGGTTTCATTAGAATGGAAAGGAAGTTCTTCAAATCCTGCATCCTGAAGTTTTAGTCAACATGCTTGAAAAGCTGTATATGTATAATGAGAGAGTGATTGTCATAATAGATTGCAGATGTTTACACAAACTACTTTTACAAACTATTTTGGTTAAGTTGGAACATTTCACCACAAATGTTCATGGAGCAAAACACAAATATAGAGGCATACACCTACAAATATATCTGTAATTTGGCATTACTATTAAAAATGTATACGGTTTTATTAGAATGGAAAGGAAGGATTTGACCCAATTCCAATATAATGAAAACGATGATTGTGATGTTAACAAAACAATTATAAAGTTTATATTAATTTTTTTAATATGGCACCTTCAAGTGTCTGATAACTGTGTTGAATGAGGTATAATTATCGTTTCACATTTGGCTAAAAAATTGAATGTGATGACATGCTTACCATGGAATGGTGATGGAGATTTGTTGATGAAAGATACAAGCTGGTTGGCAGCGGTCAAAACTTCCTTGGAATTCATGGAGAAATAGTTTCCTATCAGCTGTCAAAATACCAAGAAAGAAATGTATAGATAATGAATAGGATGATGATGATGATGATAATGGGGATAAATTCAATATATGGGGATAATTTGCCAATATTGCTACAAAAACGTGCTGAGGATTTAACAGAAAAAAAGATCATTAAATCAATACAAACTTCTATTTTCAAATTGGTACCGGGTTGAGTCACTCCGATCCTGCGAATGCGTATAATTGTGCTGTCGACCTTTAGTGCTGCACTTCATGCTAATACTAATAGGCAGCAATTGCACACATGAATATTTAATACACAAATAACACACAAATGCACACAATGATGCCAATGTGGCTGTAGGCAAGTTTGACAGTAGGCTCACGATTTTGATTTTTAGATTATTCTTTTTAACATTGGTGAGTTTGAAAAATTGTATTTTAGATCTAGATCTAGATCTACACCCTGCCTAGACTGAATTTTCTGTCTCTTTCGTTCGTTAAGCCTCTTAGTCTTATTTGGGTAGGGTCGGCTTTCTCTTTAGAGACGGAAACGGACTATACCGCCAAGTGTGTAGGTTAGGTGTGCAAATCAGTACACCAAACTTGCAAAACTTATCACCGAATTACTCCTTTTACAGCATATATATCTGCTGCATTTTACATTGTAAATACTTACCAACTTGACTGAAATAATCTGTTTAATGGTCCATTTTTAGGAAATTATGGTTCACAATCGACATCCATGATAAACAACTTGTAGCGGTGGTTAAACTCTCGCTGCGCATGACGTTATCTATTTTGTCCCATAATTTCCTAAATATGGACCATTAAACGGATTATTTCAGTCAAGTTGGTACAAGTGGAACCAAAAAAGTTAAGCCTTTACAAAGGCTTTAGCTAATTTACAATGTAGACCTAGATCTAAAATGCAGCAGATATATAGACTATGCTGTAAAAGGAGTAATTCGGTGATAAGATTTGCAAGTTTGGTGTACTGATTTGCACACCTAACCTACACACTTGGAGGTATAGTCCGTTTCCGTCTCTAAAGAGAGAGCCGACCCTACCCAAATAGGAGGCTTAACGACAGAAGAGACGGAAAATTCAATCTAGACCCTGCCTAGATCTTTTGTGTCATCGACAATTGTCAATAAAGAACCGATTTTGAGTGAAATAAGTTGAGTTTGTACAGTGGTGTTTGAAATGGTGAGAATCCAGGCGCGGATCCACGGGGGGGGGGGGGGGGGGGGGGGGGCC
>BEXV01000150.1:70229-113440 GCA_003118195.1 Hemicentrotus pulcherrimus | reverse complement strand
CCTCCCTAATTCCTATTCCTGTACCTAGTATTGCATATTACTGCTATAAGCTAATATGCTGAAGCTGCATGCGCCAAATGTGATTTTATTTTAATCGATGCATTTACCGAGCGATATATTGATTCCCATTATTTCTACATCTTTTCTATCAGCTATTCTAGATATTGTTAATTCCTAGTCATTTTAGTTTGTCCTTGTGAGGAGGAATGGGGGAGGGGCCATAACTTACTCCCCCCCCCCTCCTTTTCTTTCTGGCGAGCGCTCACAATGGGCGGGGCTATGGTTGTCGCATACACGGCTTAGCAACACACAGCTGCACCAGTTACCATCGCCCTAGCTAGACGTACGTACTTGTACCGTAAACCCTCGGCCGAGGCTCGGTGCCCCGCTGCGGAAGCAAACACGGACGGTTTACCTCCGGCTGGCCGTACATAGATAGCTCAAGCTCACCGTAGCCTGATGCAACGACGGTGTTAATAGCTACGTCATTGCAATTAATACACGTTCAGAAAACTTAAATTGATTAGATATACCTAAACACTTGTTATGGTAGACAGAAATAACCATCTGATTTGGGTCATTTCTTTAATAAAACTGACATTTGTTGATAATCGGAGGTCTAGCTAGTGAGCCAGACGTAGTCTCAGCGGAACAACCGACGATTCGAGAGACTGAAGTTTTCAGTTTAATGTTATGATATGGATGCGTTAAACCAAACCTAGTGCAGCTAGTGACAGTGCGAGCTGTGGCTGTGACTCCGATCCCCCGGTCACTCTTTTAAAAGACAAAAGACAAAAAAGGTAAGTCCAAACGTCAAGTGTGATTTGAATTTATAAACATACATTACATTCATTGACACTGACAGTCTAAATTTTATGTAGATCTAGCTAGTCGACCTATTGTAGCTGTAGATCTACGTCTTACTAAATTTCTCAAGATTGGAATCCCCTATTTTTGTTACTTTCATATAAGGTACGGGTACGTCTAAACTCTAGCATGCAGTGAGGGCATTGCATGCCATGCCATTGGCATCAGTAAGAATTACCCACACAAGTTAAGGTACCTTGGAACAGTCTAGCACGCCTGAGCGATAGCCGAGGGTGTTTGGACTGTTGTAAAGGTACCGAGTGTGGGTAATTTTACTATTGCCCGAACAGAATGATGTGTATTATTTGTTTTATAAGATTTATTTTATAATATTTTGTTTTATTTGTTACTTTTATAACATGATTTTACTAATGACCGGTCATTATCAAAATTACGTGTTTATAGGCAAAATAAATGCCTGGTCACGTGTACGCTCTCAACCAATCTTTTGATTAGGATCCACGTCGGTGTCATCATCTTATAAAACCAGATAACCGCAAGCTAGGTCAATTCAAAGTATAAAAGCTATTATATCAGCAGAGAATAGTAACTTTGCGGCAACAATACCACGATTTTGTGTATGCAGAGACGCCAAGTTTAAAAATCGGCATTGCGTGATATTTGCATGATTCGGCGCACGAGCGAGCCTATAACACTCGTATAAGGTACAGCGTTTTTTTAAAATCTAGCGTGCGTGCTGTGAGTGAGAGCATTTCCTGACTCTCGAAATGTTTGATGCCACGCCTAATGCGTGATACTTGGTAGCTCTGTGTACATGTATGTGTGTAGACCTCTTGAGGTCTAATTGTTCTTTTTTTTACATATATGTGTGTATGTCGATCAGATGTGAATTACATGTACGTCTGGAAGTTGGAACCAACCCTTGGGCTTTAACGTCGCCATTCAAAAGACTTGACTCCATTTTGAAACTGGGTTTGTACAGTATATTAAGGGAAGACAGAGAGCTGGTAATGCGAACAGTACCGCTAGGGCAACTCTCGATCATCTCACTTATTGTGACTCTAATGCTTTAGAATTATCATAGATCTATATCATGTTAAACAGCAGTTTGATTGAGCTTGTATATCATTATTCTTCTTCTTTCACAGTTCAAAATGGGAAGCAGTGTTTTGCCCTTACACCACACAGCTTGTACTGTGGTTGTTAGAACCTTGCTAGATCGCAGCGATCCACACTCCGAAGAGAATCGGAGGACAGGAAAACATCTCGTAAAGCAGCTAGAGAGCAATGTCTTTACTTCTGTCAGCGGTGATGTGCTGAAGATGTTTGTTAAGAGGTACCCGTCTCGTGTCTCATCAGATCTTGTGCTCCTCCTAGCTCCACCTCATCTTAGAGTTTTGGATCTTACAAGATGCCATAAAATCGGAACGCCTGAAAATGACCTGCAGGTTCTCCGAAAAGCACTCTCAAAGTAAGTTCATGCTGGCCAGTATTACTTGTTCAAAGTTATAAGTTAAGGAAAGGAAATTAAGCTCAGTTCCTCATGATTCTCTAAGGGATTCTGCATGAGAGAGGGACATGACCATTAAGGGGAGTGTAGCTTGGCACTGGTTAATTTTAAAATGCCATCTACGTCTTCTTTTGGACAACTACACGTAAACGTAGTCAGAGTTCGCGAAACAGACCCAAGCTCTCCTCACGCTTCGTTTTCGATTCTATGACATTTGCTCCGGCGACAATTGCTCCTCTGTAAATTTCATACACTAATTGAATGGCTAACTTCAACCCTGGATTTAACACTATACCCTACCCTAAACCTAACCCTAAACCTAACATAAAACCCTATTGTAACCCTAACCCTAACCCTACATCTTAGACGAAATAAAGCCCGGAGCAATTGTCGCAGGAGCAAATGTCGTGTCACCTTCGGTTTCGCATATGTTGCATGCACGTAATTGCTGCAGTCGCGTCGTGCGTAGTCATAATAGACCCGATTGGCCCAGAGTCAGGCCATCGGAAAGACATGTATAGTCTCGTCGGTCTATACTCTCTTTAATCCTTGAGTTAAGGATATTTATTTTGGTCACCTGAACGTACCATCAAGAACACTCATTATTTTGTAGGGAATAAATTGAAGAGGCCTATATTGGTTGACATGAAAGCTCAGACTCGGAACTTCCAAATTGTTACACATTCCATGTGCAGATACAGGCAGGGGCACAACTGGCAGTGCCCCCCATCCCCCTCTGGCAAAAAAACAATAACAAAAAAAAAAGAGAGAAAGAAGGAAAAAAAAAAAAAAGGGATCACAAATAAAGTTTTAAAAAATGTCCTAGGTATGGGTTAGAGTAGGGCTTCTCAAAGTCTGAACCGCAGGGCACGCCAATCCGGAGGGCCTGGGAGAGAGTCTCCAATTCCTTAATTTTAAGGAAATTATAGANAATTATAAGGAAATTATAGAATTTTGACATCATAAAAAGTTAAAAATTTCAATTAAAGGTAAAGACCAGTTTTGGAAACGCCCCCCCCCCCCCTCTCAAAAAATAAAATGGAAGCTTTTATTACCAATCATGTGACAGAATATGTTTTGACTAATACGTGATTATAACAAAATTTGCTGACAAACCGCCTACTAATTGATATATTTGGTAAATTATTATATATATTTGGACCTGATAGATATCACGTAGGTGTCGCGCACTTGTTGAGTTGTCCCATTTACATATTTCTGTGCAGTGCTGGTAACTTTACGAAGACTGGGCCAAATTTCTTATCATTTAGATGATTCCAGAACCTTGCAGTCCACACCAATAATATGCTAGATGATCAGCCTTTTTTGATCGATTCCACAACGTTTCTTTCACAATGTAATTGTATGACCATAACTGGTCTTTATCTTTAAGGATTAATCCCTTTTATCCAAATGGATTCTTCCGCCATTCTTGACCAGTATTGCGTTTCAAACTCAATAATGCGGGCATCGATCCCATTGAATGTTGTGTCTATTATAGGTCTTCTGCTACTGAATAAGATGCGAAATGCATAATCTTAGGGCTTTTCTATGAAAAAGCTAGATCACACAATAGGGGCAGTGCAATTTAAATTTCAAGGGATTGATTAGAGTTTTTATCGCCTGACTGCATGACTTTCTTTAGATATGCCCACACAACAATGTTTCCATAGGTTCAGTGCAATTTAAATTTCTAGGGATGGATTAGAGTTTTTATCGCCTGACTGACTTTCTTTAGATATGCCCACACAACAAATGGGACAGTAGATCGAGGTGCGTATGTTGTTGTTGTAATCCCTTTACTTTTTCAGTATTGAAATAAGTAAATTATCAGTGCATATGAAATTCAAACAAAAGAACTGATGACATAACTGTTTTCTTTTTTTCCGTACAGATGCATGCATCTGAAAACCCTGATTCTGGATAATATAAGGAGAAGTGATGGATACTGCATTGAAGCATTGATGGAAGCCATTGTTGATACAGCTCCTCAACTTATGTCAATATCTTTGGAACATATGTCAATAATGGAAGATGAGCATGTTCATGTAAGCGTTTGCACATTTTTTATTTGTGTGGATAATTAAGTAGTATTGTTTTGATTAAGTTTCTTTGTCTCATGACCCTTTACACTAATAACTGTCGTTGTTTGTCAGCGTGAACATAAGGAAAACTATTTGAAGTTCCCAAAGGAGAATGGATTTATCTGAAGGATGAACATGACCCTCAGTTTACATTTATATTGTTTTTGATCGATTGTGAGTCTTTAGAAAAATAAATGTAAACATAGATATTGCCACTAACAAGTGTTATTTTGTGTTGTTAAATCTTACCAATAAGACAAATTTGAAGTTAGAAGAATGGTGTTTCTTCAGGAGAAAAGCATGGTCCTGACTTGAAAGTGTTTTCCACTTACTTTCAAAGCTTTTGTAAAATCACTTCAGTGCACTATTAAAAACAAATTTTTACCAAACCAATGGCCGTGACCAACATTTCTATTCTACATGAAAGAAGCATGATTTCTAATTGTTCTATTTTCTCCTGTAAGATGTTGTTGAGGGGATTACCTCGTCTGACTTCCCTGAAGCTGTCCAAGTGTGCTGGACTGACAGATGATGTCTTTTACCTGAGTCACAATCAACTTTCAGAGCTCCTGCCGTTCAGAGATTCCATGCTTCCCGGGAGTCATCTTGCATCCATTGACCTCTCTGGGTGTCAGAAGCTGACAAATACCTGTATAAGACATCTCCTGGAGCTTTGTGGACCTAACCTGAGGAATCTCAATGTTTCTTACACAGGAGTAAGTGTCCTTGAAAGTATTCAGAAACAAGAACAATCTTGTTCACCTCATCTAGTTCCATTTACCTTAGCTTCATGTCTATTCAAATGTCTTTCACAACCAAACGCAGAATGGATCTTCCTGTGCAGTTTTCTCACTAAGTGTGTATGGTAGCCTCTTTTTGATGCCTCTGTCCCCTGAAGGTGGTGCCAGAAGCATTATGTTTTTCGGGTTGTCTGTGAATCTGTACGTCCGTCCTGCTTTCTTGTTAACAAGATATCTTAAGAACCATGTGAAATATGAACTTCAAACATGATGATAGTATGTATCACCATATGAAGACAATCTGTTAAGATCTTGAAGTTACTAGGTCAAAGTTCACAGAGGTAAACTTTTTAAATTTCATTTATTCGCCTCATTATCGCAATATCTCAAGAACTTATAGAGATAGCAATCTCAGACTTTGTGATAAAAATATAGGAATACGATATGAATAGATTTTGGAGTAACTAGGTCAAAGGTCACAGTGGTCAATTTATGAAATTCTAGATATTAGTCTTGGTATTGCAAAATCTCTTAAACCACTAGACGTATGAGGCTCAAACTTGGTGATATTACCATAGGAATTCATTCTGAGTGGATTTTGTAGTAACTAGGTCAAAGGTCCAAGGCCACAAAGGTCAATTTCTGAAATTCTAGATTTAGCCATGTTTTCCCGATATTTCAAGAACCACTTCAGAAATGAGGCTCAAACTTGGTGATTATATGTATCAACATGGGAAGATGATCTGATTATATTTTGGGTTCAGATCGAGGTCAATTTCTGAAATTACCGGTTCTAGCCTTGCTATCGCAATATCTCGAGAACCACAAGAGATGGGCTTTTTGCTTTTATTGTGATATGTCACAAATAATTTCATCCATTTTGTATACTAAATTTAGGGCGGGGGCATAAAGGAGATGCAGTTGTATGTGTCTTGTTATTTTCTGTGATAGCTTTAATTCTTGATTCATGAAAACAGATTGATTTTAATTAAAAACACTTGCTTGGTGAATTAATCAAGTTCGATTAAACATTACCTTTTCTGTTTCTAACACTTAAGTGACATCATCACACTGAAAGGATAATGTTTTTTGTTTTGTTCCTTCTTCAGATGGACTGCACTGTCCTGTGGTACCTGTCCGGTTATAGTTTGTCCTCAACAGTTCAATTGGCACTACAGTCAATTAACCAAGTGGAGCCGAACACTGTATTGGCCGTCAAACAGCTTCTGCAGACCTTGAACGCATCACAGAAGAGACTAGATGAGATCAAAAGAGGTACCTTGGTTGATGGGCCTCAAGGTGCATCATCTGATGTTGGAACTCTTGTACAGGATAACTCCAGAGAAGTCGGTGGGAACAGAGAGTCATTTGTGACTTCTGAAACAGCTTCAAAAAAGCAGATTGATGGACTGGGTGAATCAAGTACTGTATCAGGAAGTGCAATAGAAGAATGCCAGGATGCAGCTGCAGGAAGTAGTTGTCCACCAAGCATAGCATCTAGTAGTACTGATACTGCTGCAGCAAGAGACAGGTTGGAAGACTGTGATTCAGTTGTATTAACATCTCAGCTTGAAGCGCTAGATGTCAACTCTGGAGCGAACCTTGTGGTGTTCAGGGACACTGGGGTTGGTCAATCAGGACTGACTTCTGAGTTAGGAATTGACCCAAATACCCAGTTATCAATGGGCTCTGCAACTTATAATAGCCCAAATATGGATACAAGGCAAGACAGGAGCATTTGTGGCATTGAAGACGTCAGTCTTGAAATTGATTCTGGAGAACAAACACAGGAAAGTGATGATATGGTAAATACTAATGTCAAAAATGGTGAAGCATCATTGGCTCAAGACCAAGAAAACAGTGGTGCATGTGTCTTGTTAAATTCAAGTATATCTGACCAGCTTCATAATTTGGATGATGAAAACGACAAGGCCCATGTAACAACTGATAGAAACATGAACATCAAGTTTCCGACCAATGTCAACATGCAATGCCAGTTTTGTAGCCGTAACAATAGAACTCACAGATTAGGTAAAACTGGGACAGCAAATGAGATTCTAGAACAAAAAGATAATTCAGGTGAGACTGGGATTCTGCCAACACAGCCGGATATTCAAGTCGGTATCACAAGTGAAATGTCAGTCGTTGACACACTGGAAAGCAGATGTAGTGCTATAAACCAAAACCAGAGAACAGCTTTGAATTCAAGCTTCCCCAAGCCTGTGAACAATGATTCAAGTTCTGCCTTAGGAAGTAATTGTAATCTATGTCGTGATGCCCCCTCTTTTTGTTTACGTGTGGAGGATAACACAAAGGCATCAGCATGTTCTTTCACTCCTACACATTCCCTTGTGGAATATAGTGAACATATATCTTGTGAAAAGAGTGGACAGAATGTCTCACTGGATGCTGTTCCCTTGCCAATTAGTGAAGGGTGCACTTCTGAATGTTCAGGGTTTTCAGCTTCTTTTACAGCTTCACGTTGTGTGATGGAAACCACAGACCTAAGTGGAGAATGAAGCTTACAAATGAATAAGGCAAGTCTTTCAAGTAGTAGCCAAACACCATATGTTGAAGCTTCTGCCGTGTGTTGTGCAGTCGAAACAAAAGACAGCGATTCAAGTGGAGCCGGGAGTTCATCTCCGACTGACAGGGATACACATACTGCTGGATCTCTTGTCAATATGCGATCCACCATGGAGGTCTCAGATGATGATGTCACAGTGCAGGCTGGTACGTCTTCAGAACCTAGAGAAGGTCTTGACCCATCATTGCCAGCTGCTATGCAAACACTACCTCGCCTCTTTGAACCATACATAGTCTCCCTGGACATTAGTTTAGTTGACTGGGACCATGCTGTTGTTGCATCATGTTTGGAAGACTTCTTTTCTGTCAATCGTCATCTGCAGAAATTGGTCCTGTCACAGAAAGGTCTGACAGATGCCACGCTGGAAATCATCTCGAAAAACGTCAAGGAACTTAGACATTTTAGTATGGTAAGCATTTTCATATGAGTGACTGTAGATATTATTCCTTGCATATACTTGTATGCATACATTTAATATGAATGTGCACACACAAAAAAAGAAATCAATACCATGCATTTCTCGTATCGTACAAACTTTCTTACAATGCAAAAAGCCACCATGCATACACATTGGCCGCATTCAAAACAATATACAGATTATTCCAATCGAAACATACACACATCATTCAATGAACAAATTTTGTTGTTTTTTATGATTGTATAATTCCATGGGTACACAAGTGCATTACTATACCATAAGACCTGAATCATTTTAGCTGTCCTGAATGATTTTTTTAATTTCTATTAATTTGCATCTGTTATATTTGTCATGCACGGGGCTAAGCCCTGACACTGTATGCAATTGCATGATTATATTTATGCTTCATACTCATAGTTTGACTGTCCTGAAATCAGCAATGAAGGTCTTGCATCATTCCTGAAAGGATGTCCCAAGCTCCAACACCTAGATATCCAAGGTGAGCCACATATGTTTTTCTGTGAATTTCATATGAACTGCAAAGTTTTTTTCTAGAGTTTCTGATTTGTATCTTGCTAGTGAGGAAGATACATGGACAAATTGAAATATAATGAAAGTCAGAGGAAGTAGGAGAAACATTAGACAATGTGTGTATATGATGAACATACAAAGATTAAATTTTATACTGTCATAATTACAGACTGACAGGACTGTTTTCAACAGGAGGGTTTGTTGTTATTGAACAAAGGGTATAACAATAAGGCTTGACCAACAGTTTTAGCCAGTACTGTAGGACTTATATGTGTTTGCAATACTACAGAGGGTTTTGGGCTGGTGATCCTTCAAATCATGAGATTTTGGTCCAGTTATGAATGCATGCATTTGAGCTGAGATTGCAAAAAAAGGCATCACTTGAAAGGGACAGGCCATGTCATTTAAAACCAATAACTAAGCTTATTTTTTTTTTCATAAGTACAAGATGCTGTGGTCAGAAGCTAGATGTCTCTTGTTATTCATAGATACCGGTTATGAAAATTACATAAACCTGTAAGGTCAATATCAGATTGAGAGACAATAAATGTACAAATACAAGAACAGGTTGCTCTTTGTACTGCCATCATCTCCCTCCTGTGGAATCGTTTTTTACTACTATAATTTTCACACACTTCTTTATATTCAGGCCTGAGCCATATTGGTGATCAAGGTATATATCCCCTCTTTTAAGATGGCGCTAACAGCAGACTGAGTGCCATCAAGCTGGCAGAGAACTCTATCATGGACCTCACCCTGTCAGCGACCTGTATCACTGACATCACCCTCTACAGAATTGCTACAACCATTGGTCCAAAAGTATGTTCACTGATTAAAACATTGATAATTGGGAAAACCTCTTTAAAGTTGTTTTTTTCTTCAATTTTTTGTTGTTGTTAGTAACATGATTGAGACCCTTTTTATGCCTCCGCTACAAAGTAGCCAGAGGCATTACCGGTATGTTTTTGAGGTTGTCCGTCTGTCTGTTCGTATTTACTTATGTCCCGTTCTCGTGATCGCTATATCTCAAGAACTGATTGATTGATTTCTGCTAAACTTAGGTTATGCATGTATCTTGCAAAGCCAATGAACTGATTAGATTTGGGGGTGACGTGGTCAAAGGTCACAGGGCTCATTATGTATGCAAAAATAGCTTGTGATCGTGTTATCTCAAGAACTGATTGATGGATTCCCTTCAAAATCAAGACATGTATATAGCTGGCAGAGCCAATGAACTGATTAGATTTTAGGGTCATGAGGTCATAGATCAAAGGGTCATACATGAATATGAAAGATAGGTTGTAATCATGTATTCTGAGAACCTGTTATTAAATTACAATCAAACTTGAATTTTCAAAATTGCTTCTCTTTTGGTTTGTAAAATTGCTATATGATGGAGGCATCATTTTCAACTGCGCACAGTCGAAGATCCATCTAGTTTAAACAGGTTTTTTCTCTCCCTGTTATTTCACTTACTATAAGAGAATACTGTACTATGATATTTGAATTCAGTCGTATTGATTCTGTAGGCCATTACAGATTACTCTTGTGAATAATAATAATAATAATACATAACATTTATTAGGCGCTTAATACTGATGCTTCTAAGCGCACAGTGTTCTGATTAAGAAAAGTCTATAACCAGTTGAACTAAATTAGAAGAAAAAGCAAAAATACAAAAGTAACATAGATAAGGTAAGAAAAACAGTGGCAATCAACTAAATAAAGACAAATATGGTGCGCACCTCCATTGACCGACGCACAACTGCAATTTACAATTTGAAAAGATAGGTTTTGAGTAGAGATTTGAATTGAGATACAGAGGGGGCGCAGTGAATAAAGGCGGGCAGTTTGTTCCAGAGAGCGAGGGCAATAACTGAAAAGACGCTGTCACCATACCGGGTGTTAGTGCGGGGTCCAGGTGTTAACAGTAATGTGGAAGATGAACGAAGTGTTCGTGACGACGTACGGGAACATAAGGATATGAGATCGGAAAGGTAAGAGGGGGCTAAGCCATTGATAGCTTTGTAGCACAGGAGAAGAATTTTGATGGATATGCGGTGGTGAATTTTAAGCCAATGTAGTGAGTTCAATATTGGAGTTATGTGCTCTGATTTACGCGTGAGAGTCACAAGCCGAGCAGCGCTATTCTGTACCCTTTGAAGTGGGACTAGATGTGACTGAGGGAGGCCAGAAAGAGAAGAATTACAGTAATCGATATGGGACGAGACAAAAGCATGGACTAATTTTGAAGTTGTGGGTCGGTCAAGTAGCCTCCTGATTCTACTGATCTTATATATACCAAAGGAAGCAGACTTACAAATACTACTAATGTGTTGTTTGAAAGTAAGATTGCTGTCAATATTTAAACCAAGGTCACGCACAGAAGCACAACAACTGAGAGAGCCATCACTCATAACAAGATCAGGAAAGGGGTCTGAGTTCCGAAATTTAGAAGTAATATGAATCATTTCAGATTTTGAATCATTAAGGCAGAGACAGTTTTGAAAAGACCAGGTTTTGATTTCATTGAGGCAACTGGTGAGTTTGTTCGCGGCTACTGTCCTGTTGTTTGGGTGAAGAGTTACATATATCTGGGTGTCGTCTGCATACATAGTGTGTTGAATATTCTGATGAAGGTTAATAACATTTGAGAGAGGGCTGGTGTAAAGAATAAACAGGAGGGGGCCGACCACGGAACCCTGAGGAACGCCGCAGATGAGGGGGAATGATTCCGAGTTGTTGTCATTGATGATCACTTTCTGAGTTCGGTGCATGAGATAGGAGCGAATCCATTGAAGTACGGTGCCGGTGATGGAGAAGTTGTTCTCTAAGCTATGGAGTAACAGGTCTTGGTTGATAGTGTCAAATGCGGCAGTGTAATCAAGCAAGATGAGGACAGCTTCATTACCCTTATCTACAGCTAGAAGTAGGTCATTTAGGAGTTTGACAGTTGCAGTCTCAGTAGAATGATGATTCCGATAGTCCATTCAGTAATCCTGCATTTGTGGACAACTCTCTATTTTTCTCCGCTCATTTTCAGCTTCAAGAGCTGGTGCTACTATGGTGTGAAGATGTCACAGATGCTGGTCTTGAGAAGATAGCCCTTAACTGCCCATCTCTGAAGACCTTACTCCTGAGGCAGCGCTTTATGCGACCAGAAACACTTCAGGCATTTGCTGATAATTGTCCAAACCTGGAGGACGTTGGCCTGTCTTCGGTTAGTTGTGTAGCAGGGGATCTCATGGAATCTGTAGCACCTAGACTCACGAGGCTTAAATCACTGGATGTCAGCTGGAATGCAGGTAGAGCTCACCTCCAAAGATCCTTTGACTTCTTTCTAATGTTATTTTGTACCAGCCGTGCATCTAGGGTGCGTAAAAATGAAACCTAACTTTTTTTTCGTGTTTGAAATCATGCAGTGTTATAGTTAGACAGAAAAGAGCATAGCATCAATCAGTTGTAAAAACAACTGTTCTAGGCAGAGTGTCAAGGCATAAATAAATTGTATAAAATACTTCTTGATTGATCAATTACCAATTGTTTGAAGCATCTAATTGTGAGATTCAACTTTTTGTTTCACCCAGATTTAACGAACCAATCTGTATCAGCCATCTTGTCATCTTGTCCTGTCTTGTCAGAGCTCTTACTGTGTGGTGTCAAGCAGATCACTGACAAGCCTTTCCTATCCATCATCGCAAGTAAGCTTTCATTGCTTTCTTTTTGTATAAATAAAGCACACACAGGCAGTAATGAAGACTAATATTATGTTACTTTGTAGTGCCAATTACATTCTGACTTGTTGCATCGGGCAATATCTATTGGAGATGGTGCTTCAAAAATAATTGTAATACACTTTTTGAAAATGATTTTTCCAGAAAGTCTTCAAATTAACATTCATGTGGTTCTCTGTTGCATTGGTGTACTATTGAGTACCATTATGGGTCATGGATATTTTTGCAGGTATACAATTTTTATTTTACCAAGATCACTTCTAGTTTCAGTTCGTATCACTTGTTCAAATTCCCTTGAAATGTACCAGCCATAGAAAATAACACAGGAGAATATCTTCCTTGGTTGCTACTCTGCTGGTACTGAGCAACTATATGTATGAAGTTGGATGTCATTCATGCTTTTTCTCTTTAGATTACTCGAAGTGGAAGAGGTGCCAGATACTGATTCAGCTTAAAGTGAGGGAACAAAAGTTGAGGAGAGATACAGGGATGGCTCAGCTTTCTAGTGACGAGGTAAGATGTGACCCGCGATAGACAGCCTTATGGTATACTGTATGATTGTCTTAGGTTTGTTTGTTTTACCCGACTGCTAAGAAAACATGAGTGTGCTTGAAAGTAACCAACCAGGGGACCGAAGGGATAAAGGGATCTGGTAACTTTGTCTCAGATTTTGAAACAAAATCCTGGATTTAGCTCATGCTGTAAAGATAATTATAAACCTTTAAGTCCGTCAAGAACCCCATGACTTCTACAAGCCAATCGGCAATCGAAACAAAATTTTGTGTTTTCTTAACGGTTTTCATAACACTACAGTCCATTTGGGAAAACCGGTCACTCAAAGATTTTCTTTTTTGAGGCACTTCTTGATCATTGTGAAGCGCGATTGTTTAGGGCTTCAATATTACATATCACAGACACTGATAACACGTAGGGCCGTGCATCTCAGATTTAACATTGTTAAACGACGCCTCAAAGGTAAAGACCAGTATTGGAAACTCCCCAATTTCTAAAAATGAAATGGAAGCTCTCGATCATTACCAATCAGGTGAAAGAATATATTTTTTGACTAATACAGGATGATAAAAAATTTGCCGGGAAATCGCCTACTAATTCATATATTTGGTAAATTTGTTTCTCTCATGGTCTGTGAGAGATATAGGGTAGTCCCATATACATCTTTCTGTGTATAGTGCTTGTAACTTTACGAAGAATGGGCCAAATTTCTTATCATTTTGATGATTCCAGAACCTTGCAGATGCTAGATGATCAACCTTTTCTGATCAATTCCACAACGTTCTTTCACAATGCAATCGCACAACCATAAATAGTCTTTACCTTTAAGTCCTCTCTGAGGGACTTGTAGCAGGGGTGATAGTGAGCACTATTTTCCTCTCAACCACGCTGGGATCTAACAACATTCCCCCCTTTCGAGTAAGAAAATTGTGAAAAAAATAGGGCAAAGTAGGGAAGATTAGAGAAAATAATGGGGAAATCGGTAAAATCAGGATAAAAGAGGGAAGAAGAAAAAAACCTGGTAAAAAAAAAAAATAGAGAAAAAAAATTGGGAAACCGATTTAAATCCGGTTTTTATCAGGCCTGTGGTAGTTAGGATTAATGCCTTTACCAAAGGGCAGTGGCGCATCGACCTGGTTTCGAACGCTGGACCTAATTTCTACAAGACCGCTGCTCTACCACTGATCCATCGCGCACTAATTGGTATTCACATGTTTGTAGCCCGGTAGTTAAATCCACTGTTAATTGGCAACATAAATTGCTCCTACCTCTGATAGTATAAAAATGTAACCTGCCACTGGTTTGAAAATCATTTCTTTCTCTCAGCAAATCAGCATTTTATTATTATCCCCTCACCGACGAAGTCGGAGGGGATATCCGTCCGTCCTTCCTTCCTTCCGTGTGTCCGTATCAAATTGGTTTCCGATCGATAACTTCTGTAATGTTTGAAGGATTTTGATGAAATTTGATATGAAAGTACATGATATCAAAATATAGGCTAAGTACGATTGTGGAGTATGTAGGTCAAAGGTCACAGCTCGTTAAATATGCGAAAAAATACACATCTGGTTTCCGATCGATATCTTTAGTAATGTTTGACAAATTTTAATGAAATTTTATATGAAGGTACATGATATTAAAATACAGGCTAAGTTCGATTGTGGAGCACGTAGGTCAAAGGTCATAGTTCATCAAATATGCGAAAAAAATACACATCTGGTTTCCGATCGATATCTTTAGTAAAATACATGTACAGCCTTAAGTTTGATTTCTGAGTATGTAGGTTAAAGGTGAAAGGTCATAGCTCATTAAATATGCAAAAACATCTAATTATATACCGGTATGTGAAAATGTGGTTAACTTCCTTGCCTAATAATATAATAGTATAGTCCAATGGATGTCACTTGTTCCGGTCTGTAAATAGGCCATCTGTACCCTGCGAGGGGATGCTACGCTTTGCATTGACTTGTTAGAATATATTCATGATTATTATTTAAGAAACTTTATCATTTTTGTAGAATTAAACTATAAATGTTATCTATTTATTTAACAATATGATCATTATTTACAGGAATTTGAAGATCTGTATGTTCCTCACCGTTCTACAAGCTATGCTCCATCTCTTTGTGATCTCAACTTGAGTTTCTGTGATCACGTCAAAGACAACCGCCTGCAGGAAATAGTGGCTGTTTGCAGAGGTACTCTCAACATAGTAGATTATTATGGTGAGGACATTGCTCCAAAGCTTCTGCATTCATTATAGTTTGGACATTGAGGCAACGGAACAAAATATGGATTTCTCCTTATATGGCGAGACAATGGAAAAGTGTGGTAGTGTATAACATTGCTTTGCTGTTTGTCTAATCAAAGACAGTCAGATACATTCCCAATCACCCGTTTCAAACAGTATAGACCAGGCCGGGTTCCTGTCTTATAGAAATTACCTTCTGTGGTTTGAATTTGCAGTTGATTGAAGGATTCAAAAGACTGGCCTATGGCATAGTTACAGTTGTATGTCACAAGCTTCTTGTAAATCCCAAGATTAAAAACCAATTATTATCCACTGTGCTCTGTGGTTATTTAATCTGATAAATGAGACAAGAATGGTTTGAGTGGAAACACAATTCTCTGTACCACTCTGTTTTTGTCACATAATTAAACTGTGGAATCCCAGAAAATAAGTGACATCACAAGATCAGTGTACTGATTTAGAAGGTAAACAGTTTAGCAGTTAGATAAGTTGAAACAGGGTTCATTTTGGAGATTTATTTTTCATATATATTGATGAAAGGCAAGTTACTAACGATTCTAGTGTGCTAACGTACAAGTTCTTTCGAAGTGAATTTATGACCAAATAAAGGCTCATAGATAAGTTGTAGATGACCTGACGAACATCTGAATTACCAGGATTCCTTTGCTACTGAAAGTTATGATGGAGGTGGTACGTTTTAGATCGTCTAACTGAGTAGATGTTTATCCGTCTATCTATATTTATATAATATTGGATGGCTTTGAGTGTGATACAAGAATATATTGCTCGAGCTATGACAATATTAGACAAGTCAAAGACGAGTCTAAAAGTGTCTTAGCGAGCGCAATATATTCTTGTATCACATGAAAACAAAGCCATAAAATATTACTATTATCTATTATCAGTAATCTGACTAGTAAATAACAAATGGCTTTGGCCTGAATTCGCAAAGGAGGTTTAACTTAACTTACCCATGGTTTAAAACCTCATTTACATAACCCAGGGTTTAAAAATCAGCGCAAAATCAGCGCTTATTTTACTGAGCAATACGAAAACAATATTGGTCAGTCATCCGGGTATACTGCGCTAAAATTTTTGATTACACAAATTTCTTGTACCCCTTGGAAGCCTCATATGGATAATAATACATGTAATATCAGTAAATCAAGAAGTATTTAAGGTGTTAACTTAAAGGGATATTTGAGTTCTTGCAAATGTCTTCAAAGTGCATGATTATTGCTCCTATTCTTATTTATGACTAGTGCCCTTTTATAGAACCTAAAATTGATATGCTGGTACTAGACCCCAAAATGTGTGGATTAAGATTGAATACAATCATACCAATTCAGCTCGACTTTCAAAAAAATCTGGTGACTGCTAATTAATTAATAACAATACACGGGGCCGGCTGGTTGTATGTATTATAACCAACACAAAAAAGCCAATATTGGCATTGGCTGGAACGTATACTATAAGGCGCTATCTCATTTTTCAAGATTCAAGATTCAAGATTCAAGATTTTATTGTCCATAATATAATATAGAAATTTGTTTTCCATTGGTGTAACATGTAATATATAAAACATAGGACAAAAACATGGTGTCGTGTGCTGAAAGCCAGAAGGGCGTCAAGACTCTATAAAGACAAAAGTCTATGAACCTGTAATATATAAAGCATAGGACAAACACATGGTGTCGTATGCTGAAAGCCAGAAGGGCGTCAAGACTCTGTAAAGACAAAAGTCTATGAACAGGTACGATCCTCCGGCTTTCAGCACACATACATATATGCATACATAGGAAGAATTTGAAATACAATTCTGAATCACATCATGAATAAATTCAGGTATGAATAAGTAGAATAGTAGAATAGGAGCAGCAATAGGAGCAGCATCACAATCGAAATANAGTGATATAGAACTTTATTTACTGAATGTGGTTTTGGTAGCTCTTGACCCTCCCAGATACGGGTCATGCTGAATACTGAATGCACTAAAATTTTGGTTTTTAGTATTCTTATCATCATTTTATTCATCGCAAAAATTGTTGTTATTACAGAAACGTGCAATACGAGCAATTACCAAATCAAAATATTTAGCACATACCCAACAATTATTTAAAAAGTTAACAATATTTTTGATATAAATGAATTACAACTAGCATTGTTTGTTTTTTAATTCTAAACAGTTATTACCCAATAACTTTCATGACTATTTTTAATATAATAGCAAGTATAAAACAAGAAATTCCAATAAAATGTATGTACCTTTTTATAATTTTATCTTTTCAAGACCCACATCTTTGGAATGGGTTGCCAGATGTATTAAAGGGCCACTCTAGCCCAACTAACATAGCCTTTCAAAACATCAATACAAATATTCCAGCCTCTGATTTTTTACAAAATCTCTAAATTGACTAAAAAATTATAATGGCCATCCATTTGTCACAGTTCTCACGCTTGCTAGGCTATGCCCCTCAAAAAAAAGGTAATACGGTCACGTTAGTTAGATTCCAGAATTATTGATGATTTCTAAGATAAATCATGTACAGAATCTCCGTCAAAATTTATTCTACATGTCTTTTTTTGCATTTTTTTAGCCCGTTTTGGTGAGAGTGGACCTTTAAAAGAAATATCAACTGTTCTTGCATTAAGAAAAAAAAATATATATGTATCTTCTTAATAGCGAGTAGTTTTATTTGATCCAATTGCCTTTTATGTGATTTATGTAAATAGTTACGTTGTGTTTTATGTTATCTGTCTCTTTTTATTTTTTATAATGTATTTTTCTTGAAGGGTGGTGGTAATATAGGGGATCAGCCTTGATAGGCCAATAGCTTTTGTTCATCC
Organism: Hemicentrotus pulcherrimus; assembly: GCA_003118195.1. Taxonomy (NCBI): domain Eukaryota; kingdom Metazoa; phylum Echinodermata; class Echinoidea; order Camarodonta; family Strongylocentrotidae; genus Hemicentrotus; species Hemicentrotus pulcherrimus. The sequence goes on along the minus strand of BEXV01000150.1, from coordinate 95,397 downwards.
TTCTTTCACAGTACCACGTCAATAATTATTTTTATATTTATATTGTTTGATTTAAAATGATTTGTTTAATATATCTTATGTGTTTTCAAAGAGATGTGAAATAAAATTGAATTGAATTGCATATATTATTTCAATTTCTTTAAAAATTGGAATCGCAGGAATGGCCCAATAATAATCGTAATATATTACTTACTAATTTTATAGTGGTGAAAGATATTTGTCCTGGCTATTCCACGTCCACGTCATATTTTTGTGTGCGCTCTATTAACTGCCACATTCCTTGACAGAATCGGTTCCTTATATTTAAATTTACATATATTACTTATATATGTATTTAAAAAAATTAAATACATGTAAAGACTATTACATGATACATAACACAAGGGATCAATACAAAATTGGTGTATCCTATGTGATAATCTTCCTCAATAAAATTATTTGCATTTGAATGTATACAAGGTTGATAATAATAAGTACTTGTACATTATTATAAGATTCTAATAGAGTCAACCTTGCATAAGTTGAATAATCGTTTAAGTCGGAGCAATAAGTTTAGTACCTACCGGGTACAATAAAACCAGGTAATTTTTACTGATATAAACATGTATAATTGTAATTCATAGCTATAAGTTAATACTTATTGTTGCAATTATCAATAGGGAGAAGTTGGGTTTACCTCGACCGTTTTTTTTTTTTAAGAAGCTCAACATGAACTAAGGTTATTCCATCGTTAATTGTGATTTTATGAAATTGACTAAGATTGCCATTTTTAATTTACAACATTGATATGAACATGCAAAAATTTTTGGTATTATTAATTGTTTGTTAGTTGTAGTATGTATATCTATGCAATACATGAATGTAAACTATGTTATACATAGATAATAAATGAAAATTATAACAAGGGGGAGAAAGATCAAATTTTAAAAGTAATAAATTACTATTAATCATTACTATTAATTTCTCAGCTGTTTTTAGCTGTTAAAAAAAGTTTTTGGATATGCAATATGGATATGATTTGTGGATGTATGACTTGTTTATAATTTGGTTAAAGGATCGGCGGAAGTCTGTGTGACAGGTGCTAACTCTGGTGACAGTAGAACAGAAAACACGAGGGCGTCAAGCTAATCTTTCCACCCTGAAACTTTCAGTTTCCAAAAAAAAATCTTCAGACATGGCACGGAGTTTTGGAGATTTGTTCATTTGACCTATGACACATTAACGTCATACGACTCCAGTGGCTAATTATTAACTCCCTTATTGGCAAATTCTGACAAAAATGAGTCGGTAAATAAATAAATAAAACTAGACATTGAATTTGTCACAGAAATGAATTAGGTGATCTGCCGCTTTGATCGAGACATAACACATGTAGAAACTCAATGGGAGATTTGGTCTTTAACAAAAATCAAGGAAGTAGAAATAGTAGAAATGATTGTGCTGACTGTTGTTTGGTTTAACCCCTTTACACTTTAGTAATGACAGGAGTAGGCGAACAAACAACAAAATAACACATCGTACATAAAGTTCTGATTTTTTATTATACAAATGTCTGATTGTACAGAGCAGCAAGAAAAAATAAATTTTGACATTCGAGAATCGTGAGGAGAAAATGTGCAGATGAGAATTGTAAGAGAGATAAATTAGTATCGATGGAGATTAGTGAGAACCAAGAGGCATTCACCGAATCTAACCATGAGACCAAAATGCTAGACTGCATGTTTAGATTTACGACCCAGCCAAGAACATGTCATAGTTTGACGGTAGCTTGGGTGGGTCGGTGATATGGCTAATGAGTAGAAGCTCTAATCCTAACCAGAGGAATTGTGGTCAGATGTTTATATTTCCGCGCAAGCAAAGAGAAGAGGAAGAAAGTTGAATGATGGTGAGATCGACAGATTGAGAAAGATAGAGAGAGAGAATGTTGAAACACTACGCTCATTAGGAGATTTGCTTCACTACACAGCCGATCACCTAATAACACAAGAGTCAATGAGAAATCTGGACTTTGAAAAAAAAATTCCCTCCTTCATTCGTATAACGAGTACAAGTAGAAGGTCTGAAACGTGTAGACTATCCATGATTGAAATATAATTCAATGGGAGATAGAAACCATAATGGCAGATTTTGCAGTCTTCATCTTAACCATCTTTTTGCCCATGTTCCTGTCTTCTGATCAAAAATTGAATCATAGTACATTTGTAGAGTAAATTCTCAGCTACAACATATAAAATATGGGAAACATCAGAGTAGGCCTGGATAGACGAGATATATTCAAAACAACAACGGCAAATATTACCTAATCAAATCAAATTCAATTGTTTTCCTTTAAGTGTCACTAGTTAACGTTAAAGCATTCTAACAGCAGACATGATGCATGAAATCGCATTTCCAATTCATACCCTATCAGAACATGAACATTTTTGGGGGCAACCAGCCATTTTGAAAAGTTATGGTGGAATAAAATAGGTATTTTTTTGACCACTTTTGTCCATTTTGCAAAAGAGCGTGTGCATTAATTTTTATGTTCATTAGTATCAATAAAGGCAAAGAGTGATTTCTCGCGCAAGGACATGGTTGAGACCAAAAGTTTACCCATGACGCCAAGTTTATGGATATCAAATATTCAGAAATACAAAGTATGCATAAAATATGGTTAATATAAGAAATTAACAAAATGGCGCCTAGATGATGTCACGCATCAGTAATAAAACAAAATCTCTGTATAATGCATATGCAACATGCCACGAAAAATTTATGGTCAATCACCATGACTTTCATCACATATCCATGGCACAAAATTCATACAGAAAGAATAGATAAAAAGAAAAAAGAACATTCTGACAAAATCAAGAGGTGTTCTGCTATGCTTCGAAGCAGATCACCTAAAACATTTTCACTAATGGACAATGTAGATTGCACATCACTGTTATGTATCACTTTCACTATATGAGCTAGATTGTGACACATCAGTGTTTTTCCTTCTTGTCAATGGTTTTCTCTTCCTCTTTTTATTCTCTAAGTCCTCCTCATCGTCATCATGGTCATCATCGGTATCGTGTCCAAATAGTTGACGTTGTACAAGTCCAGCATAGAGGCCATTGGAGTTGATGAGTTCCTGGTGCCTGCCCTGCTCGACAACCTGCCCCTGGTCAATGACCACGATGCGATCTGCCTTCTCGATGGTGCTGAGACGATGGGCTACGATGACTACAGTGCGTGTGCCAAAGTTCTTTGTAAGCGCTTGTTGGACCTGTAATGTGACAAAATTTATATAATAGTTACTTTGAAATCCATTAAAGGAGCTACACAAAGAAAATTTACTAAAAACTGATAATTAGAACAAATTACATATGGATGGAAAGATTTTCTCTTTAAAAACACGAATAATTTGCTGAGAAATCATATAGATATCGTAGAGAGGCATAAATGCAATTTTTCAAGACCCTTCTTAGACCCCCAAGCGCCCCCGAACGTAAGCCAAACACATGAGCGTAGCGAGCTCCAAATAGTGACGTCACACCCTGGACAAACAGCTCGGTACCGGCTGCTAGCTTCCGCTTGGTCTGTCTAGCTGCAGACCAAGCGGAAGCTAGCAGCCTTTTTTTAACAGCCNTGACAAAAATACTCATTCTCACTATTTGCTCCCTTAATGAAACCTGTGATAGCAGTGTCATCAGCATACTTTATAAATGAACAAAATTGACTGGTACTAGTGCAATCACTGGTATAAAGTGAAAATAACAGGGGAGAAAGGACACACCCTTGTGGAGCTCCTGTATTGGTTAGCAAAGTAGGTGATTGAATATTTCGAAGTCTTACTGATTGTTGTCTATTTGTTAGAAAGTTATAAATCCAGAGCACTATTTTAACATCAACCTCCATTTCTATCAGTTTATTTGTTAAAAGGTGAGGAGTGATGGTATTGAAAGCACTAGAGAAGTCAATGAAGGTACATCTTACATATGATTTTGGGATATCTAAATAACTATACATTCCATGAAGAAGGACAAGAACAGCGTCCTCAACTCCCCTATTTTGTCTATAAGCAAATTGAAAGGGGTCAATAAATGAGCCAGCTTGACTCAATAGATGTTTCAAAATCAACCTTTCCAAACATTTCATGACATTAGATGTAAGTGCTACAGGGCGAAATGCATTCAGATCTGTGCTACTTCCTTTCCTATTCCCTTTTGGAACTGGTATTATCGAAGATGTTTTCCATATTTGTGGTATTACACCTAGATCCAAAGTTAACTGATATAGCCTCGTAAAAATAGGAGCTAATTGTTGATAACAAGTCTTAAGAACCCGATTTGAGATGCCATCAGGTCCAGTGGCCTTGTTTACCTTTACTCTTCTTAAGATGTTCCTCACATCTAACTCTGATATTACAATGCTAGCATTACTTGTGATGTTACTTAACAAGGATTCACTCAAGCATTCATTTTGTTTATGAAAATCATTGCAATCAAATCGTGTATAAAATAAGTTCAAATCATCTGCAAAGTCCTGGTGACATTCAATCATTTTCTGTTTGCCCTTATAACCTGTAATCGTTTCCATAGCTCGCCATGATGCGTGACTATTGTTCTGTTGAAAGTCTCATTCCAGCTTACATTTATATTCGTGCTTACATTTATTAATCTGACGATTTATTTCTCTTTGTAGTTCTTTTACCAACGAATTATTGCCATCAATAAATGCTTTTCTCTTATCTTGTAGTAATTGCTTTAACTCACTAGAAACCCATGGCTTATTATTTGGACATATTTTCACCTTCTTGCTTGGTATCAGACTATCAACGCAGAACCGTATGTATGCGGTGATCGTGTCAACAGCCTCATCAAGGGAATCAGTATCAGTATATTTGCGGCTCTCTGTGTTGATGGGTTTACTTCTTTTCAACTTTTGTTTGTATTTAGGAAGTAACAGAATGTTGTTATGATCGGAGGCTCCCAGCTTGGGACATACCTTTGCATTGTATGCTCCTGCGATGTTACCATAACAAAGATCCAATTTTGAGTCATTGCGCGTGGGCTGGTTTACATACTGATCATACGTAGGCAAGACGGTATCCAAGGTACACTGATTGAAGTCACCCAAGATAAATTTCGGCGCATCTGGTGAGATGGCTTCAAGTTGGTGAATTCGTGTACCAATATTCTCACTAGCAATGCATGTGTCTGCTTTCGGATGGATATACACAACCATAACAAGAATTTGATTAAATTCCCTCGGCAGATAGTACGGACGAAGTCCAACAGTGATAAGTTCAAAATCGGGTGTACAGACCCTCTCTTTGATTGACCAGTTATTACACCAATTATTGTTAACGTACATACAAACTCGTCCACCCTTAGATTTACCGCTATCCGAAGTCCTATCCCCTCTTATAATATCAAAGTGAGGTAACTCAACTGCATTATCGGGAATCTCTGAATGTAGCCATGTCTCTGAAAAACATATGAGCCACGATTCACGAAATTCATAAAGATGACGTGTAGAGGCATAGAGTTCATCCATCTTATTACTCAAAGATCGAACGTTTCCAAAAAGTATTGTCGGTAAAGGAGGGTTGGACTTACGTCTCCGTATTCGGCTTCGTAGCCCACCTTTTTTCCCGCGCTTTCAGGGTTTGACCTCACGCGGAAAGTCATCGTAACCGTCCGGCTTCGTGGGCGTGGTTCCCGGGCGAAGGTCAAGCAGGTCAGAACGTGTGTATGTAGTGATTCCATTCGGAACAAGAAAAGAGTTTGTACAGATGAAAAGAGGGGAAAGGAATAGAAAGATGAATATGCACGTGATGCTGGTCGTTCCTGACATTAGACTTCAGAAGAACAAAGCAAACTTGCAAAATTACAAAATTAACGTCCAAAATGACACACAAAAATACCAACAGTGGTCGCCGCAGTGCAGCGCCCTCTAAAAAAGAGCAAATATTAGAAATGTTTATCTTTATGGATATTTCAGCCGTCTCTGAACAGATTTTGATCAAATACAGATGATTTTGTCATTTAAATTGTATGTTCTTTCAAATTTGACACTTTTCATTATCTCACAAACAATCATTTTGTGTAGCGCCCTTTGCAACAAAACTATCCCTTGTTTTGCAGCTGGGAAAAAGAAGTAAAATCTTAATTTTCTCGCAATACAATGCTCAGTAGAAATCCTGTTCTCGCTCTGTATTCTAAGAACCACTGCAAAAATGAATTTGAAACTTTGTATCATCTCAGGGATATTATTCTATCTAAAATGTAGATTTCAGTCATGTCAAAGGAAGTATTATGTGATATAGAACTTTATTTACTGAATGTGGTTTTGGTAGCTCTTGACCCTCCCAGATACGGGTCATGCTGAATACTGAATGCACTAAAATTTTGGNCTTACTGTGAATGCACTCCCTTGACACTTAAGGATTACATTGAAGAGGGCATCTACAAGTTGTACTCTTTAAGAAAAATTGATGCCTTTGTTATAGAGACAATGCTCTGGCTATAGCTACTCTCTGCTTCTGGCCACCTTTAAATCGAATCAAAGAGAGAACATTGAATTCTTACTGTGAATGCACTCCCTTGACACTTAAGGATTACATTGAAGAGGGCATCTACAAGTTGTACTCTTTAAGAAAAATTGATGCCTTTGTTATAGAGACAATGCTCTGGCTATAGCTACTCTCTGCTTCTGGCCACCTTTAAATCGAATCAAAGAGAGAACATTGAATTCTTACTGTGAATGCACTCCCTTGACACTTAAGGATTACATTGAAGAGGGCATCTACAAGTTGTACTCTTTAAGAAAAATTGATGCCTTTGTTATAGAGACAATGCTCTGGCTATAGCTACTCTCTGCTTCTGGCCACCTTTAAATCGAATCAAAGAGAGAACATTGAATTCTTACTGTGAATGCACTCCCTTGACACTTAAGGATTACATTGAAGAGGGCATCTACAAGTTGTACTCTTTAAGAAAAATTGATGCCTTTGTTATAGAGACAATGCTCTGGCTATAGCTACTCTCTGCTTCTGGCCACCTTTAAATCGAATCAAAGAGAGAACATTGAATTCTTACTGTGAATGCACTCCCTTGACACTTAAGGATTACATTGAAGAGGGCATCTACAAGTTGTACTCTTTAAGAAAAATTGATGCCTTTGTTATAGAGACAATGCTCTGGCTATAGCTACTCTCTGCTTCTGGCCACCTTTAAATCGAATCAAAGAGAGAACATTGAATTCTTACTGTGAATGCACTCCCTTGACACTTAAGGATTACATTGAAGAGGGCATCTACAAGTTGTACTCTTTAAGAAAAATTGATGCCTTTGTTATAGAGACAATGCTCTGGCTATAGCTACTCTCTGCTTCTGGCCACCTTTAAATCGAATCAAAGAGAGAACATTGAATTCTTACTGTGAATGCACTCCCTTGACACTTAAGGATTACATTGAAGAGGGCATCTACAAGTTGTACTCTTTAAGAAAAATTGATGCCTTTGTTATAGAGACAATGCTCTGGCTATAGCTACTCTCTGCTTCTGGCCACCTTTAAATCGAATCAAAGAGAGAACATTGAATTCTTACTGTGAATGCACTCCCTTGACACTTAAGGATTACATTGAAGAGGGCATCTACAAGTTGTACTCTTTAAGAAAAATTGATGCCTTTGTTATAGAGACAATGCTCTGGCTATAGCTACTCTCTGCTTCTGGCCACCTTTAAATCGAATCAAAGAGAGAACATTGAATTCTTACTGTGAATGCACTCCCTTGACACTTAAGGATTACATTGAAGAGGGCATCTACAAGTTGTACTCTTTAAGAAAAATTGATGCCTTTGTTATAGAGACAATGCTCTGGCTATAGCTACTCTCTGCTTCTGGCCACCTTTAAATCGAATCAAAGAGAGAACATTGAATTCTTACTGTGAATGCACTCCCTTGACACTTAAGGATTACATTGAAGAGGGCATCTACAAGTTGTACTCTTTAAGAAAAATTGATGCCTTTGTTATAGAGACAATGCTCTGGCTATAGCTACTCTCTGCTTCTGGCCACCTTTAAATCGAATCAAAGAGAGAACATTGAATTCTTACTGTGAATGCACTCCCTTGACACTTAAGGATTACATTGAAGAGGGCATCTACAAGTTGTACTCTTTAAGAAAAATTGATGCCTTTGTTATAGAGACAATGCTCTGGCTATAGCTACTCTCTGCTTCTGGCCACCTTTAAATCGAATCAAAGAGAGAACATTGAATTCTTACTGTGAATGCACTCCCTTGACACTTAAGGATTACATTGAAGAGGGCATCTACAAGTTGTACTCTTTAAGAAAAATTGATGCCTTTGTTATAGAGACAATGCTCTGGCTATAGCTACTCTCTGCTTCTGGCCACCTTTAAATCGAATCAAAGAGAGAACATTGAATTCTTACTGTGAATGCACTCCCTTGACACTTAAGGATTACATTGAAGAGGGCATCTACAAGTTGTACTCTTTAAGAAAAATTGATGCCTTTGTTATAGAGACAATGCTCTGGCTATAGCTACTCTCTGCTTCTGGCCACCTTTAAATCGAATCAAAGAGAGAACATTGAATTCTTACTGTGAATGCACTCCCTTGACACTTAAGGATTACATTGAAGAGGGCATCTACAAGTTGTACTCTTTAAGAAAAATTGATGCCTTTGTTATAGAGACAATGCTCTGGCTATAGCTACTCTCTGCTTCTGGCCACCTTTAAATCGAATCAAAGAGAGAACATTGAATTCTTACTGTGAATGCACTCCCTTGACACTTAAGGATTACATTGAAGAGGGCATCTACAAGTTGTACTCTTTAAGAAAAATTGATGCCTTTGTTATAGAGACAATGCTCTGGCTATAGCTACTCTCTGCTTCTGGCCACCTTTAAATCGAATCAAAGAGAGAACATTGAATTCTTACTGTGAATGCACTCCCTTGACACTTAAGGATTACATTGAAGAGGGCATCTACAAGTTGTACTCTTTAAGAAAAATTGATGCCTTTGTTATAGAGACAATGCTCTGGCTATAGCTACTCTCTGCTTCTGGCCACCTTTAAATCGAATCAAAGAGAGAACATTGAATTCTTACTGTGAATGCACTCCCTTGACACTTAAGGATTACATTGAAGAGGGCATCTACAAGTTGTACTCTTTAAGAAAAATTGATGCCTTTGTTATAGAGACAATGCTCTGGCTATAGCTACTCTCTGCTTCTGGCCACCTTTAAATCGAATCAAAGAGAGAACATTGAATTCTTACTGTGAATGCACTCCCTTGACACTTAAGGATTACATTGAAGAGGGCATCTACAAGTTGTACTCTTTAAGAAAAATTGATGCCTTTGTTATAGAGACAATGCTCTGGCTATAGCTACTCTCTGCTTCTGGCCACCTTTAAATCGAATCAAAGAGAGAACATTGAATTCTTACTGTGAATGCACTCCCTTGACACTTAAGGATTACATTGAAGAGGGCATCTACAAGTTGTACTCTTTAAGAAAAATTGATGCCTTTGTTATAGAGACAATGCTCTGGCTATAGCTACTCTCTGCTTCTGGCCACCTTTAAATCGAATCAAAGAGAGAACATTGAATTCTTACTGTGAATGCACTCCCTTGACACTTAAGGATTACATTGAAGAGGGCATCTACAAGTTGTACTCTTTAAGAAAAATTGATGCCTTTGTTATAGAGACAATGCTCTGGCTATAGCTACTCTCTGCTTCTGGCCACCTTTAAATCGAATCAAAGAGAGAACATTGAATTCTTACTGTGAATGCACTCCCTTGACACTTAAGGATTACATTGAAGAGGGCATCTACAAGTTGTACTCTTTAAGAAAAATTGATGCCTTTGTTATAGAGACAATGCTCTGGCTATAGCTACTCTCTGCTTCTGGCCACCTTTAAATCGAATCAAAGAGAGAACATTGAATTCTTACTGTGAATGCACTCCCTTGACACTTAAGGATTACATTGAAGAGGGCATCTACAAGTTGTACTCTTTAAGAAAAATTGATGCCTTTGTTATAGAGACAATGCTCTGGCTATAGCTACTCTCTGCTTCTGGCCACCTTTAAATCGAATCAAAGAGAGAACATTGAATTCTTACTGTGAATGCACTCCCTTGACACTTAAGGATTACATTGAAGAGGGCATCTACAAGTTGTACTCTTTAAGAAAAATTGATGCCTTTGTTATAGAGACAATGCTCTGGCTATAGCTACTCTCTGCTTCTGGCCACCTTTAAATCGAATCAAAGAGAGAACATTGAATTCTTACTGTGAATGCACTCCCTTGACACTTAAGGATTACATTGAAGAGGGCATCTACAAGTTGTACTCTTTAAGAAAAATTGATGCCTTTGTTATAGAGACAATGCTCTGGCTATAGCTACTCTCTGCTTCTGGCCACCTTTAAATCGAATCAAAGAGAGAACATTGAATTCTTACTGTGAATGCACTCCCTTGACACTTAAGGATTACATTGAAGAGGGCATCTACAAGTTGTACTCTTTAAGAAAAATTGATGCCTTTGTTATAGAGACAATGCTCTGGCTATAGCTACTCTCTGCTTCTGGCCACCTTTAAATCGAATCAAAGAGAGAACATTGAATTCTTACTGTGAATGCACTCCCTTGACACTTAAGGATTACATTGAAGAGGGCATCTACAAGTTGTACTCTTTAAGAAAAATTGATGCCTTTGTTATAGAGACAATGCTCTGGCTATAGCTACTCTCTGCTTCTGGCCACCTTTAAATCGAATCAAAGAGAGAACATTGAATTCTTACTGTGAATGCACTCCCTTGACACTTAAGGATTACATTGAAGAGGGCATCTACAAGTTGTACTCTTTAAGAAAAATTGATGCCTTTGTTATAGAGACAATGCTCTGGCTATAGCTACTCTCTGCTTCTGGCCACCTTTAAATCGAATCAAAGAGAGAACATTGAATTCTTACTGTGAATGCACTCCCTTGACACTTAAGGATTACATTGAAGAGGGCATCTACAAGTTGTACTCTTTAAGAAAAATTGATGCCTTTGTTATAGAGACAATGCTCTGGCTATAGCTACTCTCTGCTTCTGGCCACCTTTAAATCGAATCAAAGAGAGAACATTGAATTCTTACTGTGAATGCACTCCCTTGACACTTAAGGATTACATTGAAGAGGGCATCTACAAGTTGTACTCTTTAAGAAAAATTGATGCCTTTGTTATAGAGACAATGCTCTGGCTATAGCTACTCTCTGCTTCTGGCCACCTTTAAATCGAATCAAAGAGAGAACATTGAATTCTTACTGTGAATGCACTCCCTTGACACTTAAGGATTACATTGAAGAGGGCATCTACAAGTTGTACTCTTTAAGAAAAATTGATGCCTTTGTTATAGAGACAATGCTCTGGCTATAGCTACTCTCTGCTTCTGGCCACCTTTAAATCGAATCAAAGAGAGAACATTGAATTCTTACTGTGAATGCACTCCCTTGACACTTAAGGATTACATTGAAGAGGGCATCTACAAGTTGTACTCTTTAAGAAAAATTGATGCCTTTGTTATAGAGACAATGCTCTGGCTATAGCTACTCTCTGCTTCTGGCCACCTTTAAATCGAATCAAAGAGAGAACATTGAATTCTTACTGTGAATGCACTCCCTTGACACTTAAGGATTACATTGAAGAGGGCATCTACAAGTTGTACTCTTTAAGAAAAATTGATGCCTTTGTTATAGAGACAATGCTCTGGCTATAGCTACTCTCTGCTTCTGGCCACCTTTAAATCGAATCAAAGAGAGAACATTGAATTCTTACTGTGAATGCACTCCCTTGACACTTAAGGATTACATTGAAGAGGGCATCTACAAGTTGTACTCTTTAAGAAAAATTGATGCCTTTGTTATAGAGACAATGCTCTGGCTATAGCTACTCTCTGCTTCTGGCCACCTTTAAATCGAATCAAAGAGAGAACATTGAATTCTTACTGTGAATGCACTCCCTTGACACTTAAGGATTACATTGAAGAGGGCATCTACAAGTTGTACTCTTTAAGAAAAATTGATGCCTTTGTTATAGAGACAATGCTCTGGCTATAGCTACTCTCTGCTTCTGGCCACCTTTAAATCGAATCAAAGAGAGAACATTGAATTCTTACTGTGAATGCACTCCCTTGACACTTAAGGATTACATTGAAGAGGGCATCTACAAGTTGTACTCTTTAAGAAAAATTGATGCCTTTGTTATAGAGACAATGCTCTGGCTATAGCTACTCTCTGCTTCTGGCCACCTTTAAATCGAATCAAAGAGAGAACATTGAATTCTTACTGTGAATGCACTCCCTTGACACTTAAGGATTACATTGAAGAGGGCATCTACAAGTTGTACTCTTTAAGAAAAATTGATGCCTTTGTTATAGAGACATTTTACAAACCCAAACAGAAGCAATCTTTAAAATTCAAATTTGATTGTAATTATCCACTGACAGGTTCTCAGAATATCGTGATTACAAGCTATTTTTCAAATACATGTATGAGCCTTTGATAGTTGATCTCATGACCCTAAAATCTTATTAGTTCAAAATAAAGATGCGTTCACAAGCTATTTTGGCATACATATTGACATGGAAGCCTCAAACTGCCGTGCCAGAGCCTGTGTGGAGCACTGGACGGGACTTGTGTAGTGACTCAATAAGAAGATACATATTGAGCCCCATGACCTTTGACCTCATGACCCTAAAATCTAATCAGTTCATTGGCTCTGCAAGATACATACATGTCCCCAGTTTGATGGTTATTTGTCTATCGGTTCTAATGATAATGCGACTACAAGCTATTTCTGCATTCATAATGAGCCCTTTGACCTTGTGACCCCAAAATCTGATCAGTTCATTGACTCTGCAAGATACATAAATGACCCAAGTTTAGCTGGAATCCATCAATTGGTTCTTGAGATAATGCAATCACGACAACCCGAAAGCATAATGCCCGGCAACTTTGTAGCGGAGGCATAAAAATGGTCATTACCTGATAACTGAAGTCCCTTCTCTCCCGTCTCAGTCTGATAACCCTTCTTGAGATGATGGATGAAGTTATGTGCATTGGCTTGCTTGGCAGCACTCTTGATACGTTCCTTAGAGCAGTCCTGCAGGCTGTAAGAGATGTTATCTTGGATGGATCTGGCATAGAGTACAGGCTCCTGACCAACAAGGGCAATCTGAAAACAAAGACAGAGTGAGTGGTAAGCTGAAAGTAAACAGGAATGCAATAAAAGATTGTTTTACCATGACCCTACGGGATATGTTAGTTTTTATGTGGTCTAAAGAAAATAATAAAGAGCTTAGTTTTCTAGTAGTACACTTACTCCTGTTATGCCGTGTATGGAGGACAGACGTAACTTGTAATAATAAGTCTGAAAATTTCCATGATTGATAAATACAACAAGGAAATTATTCCACAGCACTTTTCAAGTGCAGATGAAATGCACTACAGCAAAAAAAGTAATGTAGTGCATATAAATAGTATAATCACTACCAACATCATCATCATCCTTATCTCCTACATCATCATTGTCTTTATTATCCCTAAACATGTGCAATTATCTCAAAAAAATGTTTTAAGTATTTCTCCTTTTTTGACAAGCCTCCATCCCCCCACGCTGTGTATGTGTCCTCTGCCCATTGTAAGTACACTTTACACCAATGATGTCTTTTATATGCAGTTTGTATTCTGTCATATAAAATAAACTTTCCCTACCTTCTGATGTAGGAAAGCGTGATCATAGTCCTTGACGTTTCTACCGTCTATCAGCACTTCTCCTGATGTGGGCTCATAGAAGTGTTCTATAAGATTGATGCAGGAGCTCTTGCCTCCACCGCTGGGCCCAACTAGGGCTAGCACTTCTCCAGGGGATGCTGTGAAGCTTACATCCTTCGCAAAAAGAAGGAAAAAGAAGGTTTCAATATCCAACACTAAGTCACTAACCATATAATTAACTTAAAGGCTAAAGTCTACTCCAATAACTTGCTTTGAATAGATGCAGAAAAACAGGATAAATATAGCAAAAAATGTTTGAAGAAAATTGGATCACTAATAAGAAAGTTATGATTTTTTTTTAAAGAATGAAAAACTATGGAACAAGAAAATCACTACACAAATTGGTTATCAGCTTGTGATGTTGTTGCGTCACTATTTATGAATTGCTTTATATATTTTTTATCCCATTCATTTTCATTTTGTTTCCCTTGAACTTGATTTCCCCATGCCTTTGCCCAGGTATATATGATTTGTATCATATTGCATTAATGACATTTCACAATCTTTTATGAACTTTGAAAAATTTACTATTTTCAGAATACTGCATATTGATAATTATTTATTTTCATATACACGGTAGTTTATTAAGTTCACACTTTTGATGATTTAACAGAATCAAAACAAAATCTCTATATCAGTGCAACCACACAAAAACATGTTACTATCTGAATATAACTTGGGATGCTGGAGTGAGGAAATAATTTTTTAGGGGGCAAATTGGAAATTTATATTATCAATATAAAGAAAACAAATAATGGATGAGGAGGCAATGACGTCACAGACTCATGATTCAGTTGCCAATTTGTCTTGTGATTTTTTGAAAGTTTTTTATGTCATTAAAAATTTATAACTTTTTTTAATTAGTTATCCGATTTTGCTCAAACTCTTTTTGATTAGTTTGTCTGATTTTTCTGATTTGTTTGGAAGTACATGTAATTTATTAAAGGAGTGGACTTGCCCGTTGAAGACCATGTCGGAAGTGAAAAATTAAATAGATGAATTATATATCAACGAAAAGCTTATAGGTCACAGATTACAAAATTATACATTATATGGCCCAACTCAACACTTCTCCTGTTTGCCATTGCAGCTTTAGGTCACAGATCACACAAGATGGATTTCCTTGGTGTCTTCAGGGAACTTTGTTACCATTTAATGATCACTCATGATAACACTTTGTGAGATTTCTGGTCTAGAGGACAGCAATTGGACACTTATATGAATAAATATAATTAAGAAACCCAAAAGGAAATTTCTATATTAAGGGTAATTTCTGGTATTGACTGCAATTTAAAGGTTCATAATATTTGTGCAGAAACGGTTCTCCAGGATCCCCATCCCCTTTCAAAATGCTATAATACCCACATCACCTCTGTTTTCTTACTTTGAGTACTGGAATAGATGGTCTGGTTGGATAGGCAAAGGTGACATGTTTGAACTCCAATTGACCCTCAAACTGCTTGGGTGCAAGCCTGCCTTCATTCATAATGGTGGGCTTTCTGTCAATCAGTTGAAACACTTTCCTAGAAGCACCTGCAGCCCTCATTAGCGCAGTATACACATCAGCAATTTTCTGATAACATGAAGACCAAAGGTTAAAAAGTAACTAATTGGGATATTAGAAAGACTTAATTAGGTTATGAAAAAAAGTTCTTCAAGCCCAGCAAAATTTCAAATGTCTTGTAAAAAACTCATCACCTCTGACAAAGTTCTACTAAAAAGAAACATTTCTCAAATTACTCATATTGCATCATGGATGCTAATGATGAAAGTGTTAGGTGTAAATGCTCTATCAGGAAAAAGGAACAATCCTATTTATGAGGGCTGCTTTTACAAGAAACTGGAATTATCTATTACATTCGATGATTTTATGAACATTAATACTGGGTAGGACAAAAATATCTGTTGTTCATTACAATACCTGGGGGTGTTTCACAAAGATCCTAAGTTGAATTTATCACTGAGTTTGACTGAACAATTACGGAAAGCGGAAAGCATCTTTGAAAATATTTTGTAAAAGATATTTTAAAAGGCATAAAATGATGTTTCAAATCATTTACATTTTCTATTATCAAGGAGAATTCATGTGCTTAATGTTGAATTTATGAAAGGTTTAAAATACTTAAATTTTTGCTTTTGAATATATACATTTGCAGGCTACAAATGGCTCTACATAATGTTTAAGTCCCGCTCAGAGTTAAGTTTGACTTCACCCCAGGGGAACCGTTTTATCACTTTTCTTACCTCAAGGCATACTCCAAGCTCAAATTGATAAAGAATAAAAGAAACCAGCATTCCTCCATTAAGCATGCCCTTTAAGACAAGATGGCCTCCATAGAAGAGTGTTAATTCAAACACCATCAATTCACACATCTATAGGGGGAAAGGTAGATAGGCAGGCATACAGAGTGAGACTGACTCATGATCTACAAAATGCTTTTGTTAAAATGCTTTTGTTAAAATGCTTTGTTGCAATTGGGAGAAGATTGGTAGTTATTGCTATCATTACATCAATGGCGGTTGATTGATCATAAAACATTAATTCATAAATTACAATACTATGGCGTAAGAGACCAAGTTCTTTCTTGGTTTATTAACTATTTACAAGACAGACAACAATAAGTATCTTTCCATTGTTACGAATTACAAAAGTTTAACTATTAAATGTGGAGTACCAAAGGAACTATACTGGGTCCTTCGTTATTCATTATTTATATAAATGATACTATTAAATGGGAATTAACCAAACTACATTTTAATTTCAGTTTGTAGGCTATTTGAAACATCTGAAAAATATAAAAACATCATACATTTGATGAAAGGGAGGACATAACGCTTCTTTAGAATCCTTTGTCTTTTGCAACCCTGACAATTTTCAGAACGTGGCCATTGTGTTTGCGCACTGTCTGTGATGTATTGCATGGATTTGACCACTATTACATATACGTTTCCCTGCTGTAAACTGTAAAATGATCACTGCAGATCACATATTTTTATTTTTTGTACTTGTAATTTTTGTCCGGAAATTTCTCCACCTTCAGCTTGAATACCTTACATAGCTATTGTGTTGGTCTTGAAACCGATGAAATGATTTCTCCTTGGTTTTCGAGGAACAAATATTACTACCAAAGCACTACTAGTAATTGACCACTCAAAGCCACACCTCCAGTTAAAATTCCCTAGTGGAATGTTCTGGAGGAATCCAATACAAGATCCAAGATCCACCATGTTTGACGGATATTGCATATAATGCGCGCACCACACGCAACATCAGTTCTCCTTGCTAAACGTCTCTTCTCTTTCTCAGAAGTTTTGAAGGGAAATTCCGACCAAATGTCAGCTTCCTTGGGGAGCAGATGCTGATGTAAATATGGTGAAGTAAGATCTCTTTATTGTACTTGTCAGACAATATTATTTGCCCTACAGCAATTCTTTTTATATCAAATGAAACATTGTTTTACTCTCTAGTTCATGATAAAGCTTTATATTCGAGAGGTTATTTCCCTTTTAATCCTCTTCATTGTTCAATTTTAATATCTTTGCTGATGATACAAATATTTGTTATTCCCATAAAAACTTTGATATGCTCATAACGCAGTCAAATTGTGAATCAATGAAAATTTCAAATTTCAATGGAAACCCTGATTTTGATTGGCTGTTGAGCCCTCTTACCATGGTAGTTGCCATTGAAAGGCAAAGTTACCATCAATGGCAAATTTATGCAAAGTGGCCCTAATGTTTGGAAGTCCTTACCAAATTCAATAAGGCATTGTTCATCTCTCTATTCATTTAAAGCATCTGATTAAACAAAACTCATATTGAAATATCAATATAATTAATTTCAACAATTCAACAAGTTTTATGGGCTTATCAAAAGAACACCACAATAAATCTGCTGTATAGAGGATTTGACACCATTGACCACCACATGTTCTTGAGAAAGCTTTACTTTTATGGTGTTAGAGGCCTTGCATTAAATTGGTTAGAAAAATACATGTCTGAAAGAAAACAGTATGTGGTGGTCAATGGTGTCCAATCGTCTACCGGTATCACTATGAACTATGAATATGACGAACAAAGAAAGCGGACAAAATATACAGTTCCTCAGGTAGATAAAGAAACATCCCTTCACTGCTATTATGTAAAACTTGAATATGCATGTGACACCTGTTCTACACATTTTTACATAATGGCAGTGAAGGGATGTTCCTTTGTCTACCTGAGTAACTGTATATTTTGTCCGCTTTCTTTGTCAGTCATGTTCATAGTGTATACAGCAGAGTTACATGTATTGTGGTGTTCCCCAAGGTTCTGTACTGGGCCCTCTTTTGTTTCTTATCTATATAAACAATATAATCAAATCTTCTTCATTTTTAAAGTTTTCCCTGTTTGCTGATGATACATGTGCTCTTATGAATACCAGTGATTTACAAATTAATGTTTCAAAATGATCAGTAAACAGAGAAATTTCAAAAGATTCTTTATGGTTTAAAGTAAACAAATTATCTTTGAATGTAACTAAAACAAAATATGTCATAATAAGGTCAAGGAGCCGGAAAGTGCTGATAATCTTCTTTCTTTTTATCAAATTTGAAAAACGTAAGATTGAGAAGGCACGGTAGCTCAATTGGTAGAGCAGTGGTCTTGTAATCCAGCAACCAGAGTTCAAAATCAAGGTGATGGGCTAGTGCTCTTTGGTACAGCATTAATCTTCATTAGCAGGTCTCTCCGAGAGGACCTAAAGCCGTCGGTCCTCTGGTTGCTTACTAGCAAGCATTTATGCTTTCTTAGCAGTCAGGTAAAATAACCACCACTATCACTACATAAGATTTCTTGGTGTTGCGTTCTTTGGATTGGAATGTGCATTATCAGAAATGTTTAAAAACACTTGCTAAATATGTTGACATCCTCTCTAATTTAAAATTTATATTGCATTGTCATGTATTCAATATTTTGTACAATAGCCTTGTTTTACCACATCTAAACTACTGCAACTATACAGTCATCCCAGAAAAAATGAGACCGAGAATAATCAATGTTTTATCACAACTTAGTCACATTTATAATTGATAAATGACACATATTTGGAAAGCATAGATCCTCTTCTTTCGTTTGATGCAACTCACCTGATGCATATTTCATGCATGAGTGATTTAAAAGAATTTGAAGAGAGGAAACCAAAAAGTCATTTGGCGGACAATATCTGAATTTCAAAGGGAAAATCACATTTCTAGAAAGTTGAGTTTCTGCCCTTTCATATGAAACCTCAATCACGAAAAATGAGCCAGGAATAACAAAGTTCTGTATGTTTAAAGTAGTGCTTGCATTTCCTTAATTTTATCAAACAAATTCGTTTTCACTAGCTGCCTGCTGTAGCAAAAAACAGAATTGTCAAAAGACTTAACTCCGTTTCTTTGACAATCAGCCATGCATGAAGTCTTTCGTCTATGGCCGATTGTCAACGAAACGGAGTTAAGTCTTTTCTTAATTCCATGTGTTGCTAAGCCAGGCCATATATGCTATGTTACTATATGCATATATTTATATACCATTTTGACTTGGGAGTTATCATTGTTTGTATATTTTGTATTATACTTTACCTTTTTATGTTTCTTTGTTATTCAGTTATTGTATTTGGAAAAATGCAGAAATAAAATCAAATAAAAATCAAATCAAACAAGTCAACGCAAAGCGTAGCATTCCTTCGCAGGGTACAAATGACCAAAATACGTTAGAACAAATTACCTCCATTGGACTATACCATTACATTTTGTTTTTTTGTGTTTTTGCATATTTAATGAGCTATGACCTTTCACCTTTGACCTACATACTCAGAAATCGAACTTAAGCTGTACATGTATTGTGATACCAGGTACAGTACCTTCATATTAAATTTTATTAAAATTCGTCAAACATTACTCAAGTTATTGAATGGAAACCAGATTCGCATATTTAATGAGTTATGACCTTTGACCTACATACTCCGGAATCGAACTTAGGCTGTGTTTTGATACCATGAACCTTCATATCATCCGTCAAACAATACTTAAGTTATGGATCGGAAACCAGATTCGCATATTTAATGAGCTATGACCTTTGACCTACATACTCAGAAATTGAACTTAGGTTGTGTTTTGATACCATGTACCTTCATATCAAATTTCATTAAAATTTATCAAACATTACCCAAGTTATCGAATGGAAACCAGATACACATATTTAATGAGCTATGACCTTTGACCAACATACTCCGAAATCGAACTTAGGCTGTGTTTTAATACCATGAACATTCTATTAAATTTCATTAAAATCCGTCAAGCAATACTATGAGCTACGACCTTTGACCTACGTACTCCAAAATCAAACTTAACCTGTATTTTGGTATCATGTACATGTACCTTCATATCAAATTTCATTATAATCCGTCTTACATTACTCAAGTTATTGAATGGAAACCAGATTCGCATATTGAATGAGCTATGACCTTTGACCTACGTACTCCAAAATTGAACTTAGCCTGTATTTTGATATCATGTACGTTCATATCAAATTTTATTAAAATCCGTCAAACAGTACTGAAGTTATCGATCGGAAACCAAATTTGTTACGAACGGACGCACGGACAGACGGCAGCTTTTCTATATCCCCTCTGTCTTCGTCGGCGAGGGGATAATAAAGTACATTGACACTCTTCAACAATCATTTGCTGGTGTTCACATCTCAAACTTCATAAATTCAATCTTCCGGGAGAGATCTCTAATTCTGACAATATATTGCTATTTGATTCTTCCCCGGCATAGAGTCCCTACGATCCA
Source organism: Hemicentrotus pulcherrimus (assembly GCA_003118195.1). NCBI lineage: Eukaryota > Metazoa > Echinodermata > Echinoidea > Camarodonta > Strongylocentrotidae > Hemicentrotus > Hemicentrotus pulcherrimus. The sequence goes on along the minus strand of BEXV01000150.1, from coordinate 74,755 downwards.
GCTTACCGAGTTGATGACTGAAAAAAAGCCGTAAGCTACAGCTTCCTTCTTACGTAGCAGGTACGTGATGCGAAGCTTATTCCAGTAGCTCTTCCTCTCCCCTTCTTCATTGGCAAAGCTACGTACCGTCTTCAAGCTAGAGACGGTTTCTTCAGCCACTATGTTGGCGTTGGCCAGAGAAGTCTGAACTTTCTTGGACAGTTTCTGTATTTTAAAGAATGATGCAAACCAAAGATATGCATATTCACCTCACAATGATGTGCAATAAAAAAAGTTAGTACAGGAATATGCTAGTAGAAGAACAGAAACATTGGTAGTCTAAGTGTGAGTGAATGTCACCTAGTTGAAATTAATAAGAATAGAATGTTAACAGGACATAGAAGAATGAAGGTGCAATTTTTCAATCAAGTTAATAAAGTTCATGTTTTATTCTATTCATGAAAAACAATAACCCAACACATATATAATTCATTACTAGACACACACACACTAGGCACATCTACATACAAATAGACAAATAGAAAAGAAATTAAATCCACAGTGGGGGAGTCAGCGGAGGTCTTAAAGCCTGTCAAAGGCTACCTCCATTATTGACAGCTGTAACAAAAAATGAAAAACAATAACTTTTATTTTGACATAATTAGAAATCTTTACCCTCAGCGGGGGTCTGGCGGTGCAGACCCCAGCGGATGTACAGGCACATATGTATGTGTGTATTGAACAGGCATGTACACAGCCATTCAATGCACGCAAAACGCCAACTCTCAAATTGTGGCACATGGTAAAACAAGCCAAATTCTTGAAAATTTTGAAAATCTCTGCACTGGCTACCTGTTCAACAGCGTGTGAATTCTACTCTTAACCTATCATGCACTTAATGATCTAGCTCCAGAATTACATCCCTTCTATATCACAGCACTCCACAGGTCGTTCTGGTTTACGTTCACACATAATATTAGGCTTAAAGGGAATTAATTGGTAACATTGTTTAGATGAGAGATAGTGGTGCTAAAGTAGTGACTTCAATGCTAGATGTACAATTAAAGATAATCTGTAAATTTGAGTGAAAACGGACCATTATTCATGGTACAAATTCAGAAAAACTGATCTGATCGATTCCTTAATTATCCCAACTATATTATTACAATTTAATTACATTTTAGGTGAATGGAAATCGTCACAAAGCAATAAAATGGCTCTACATTCCATTCCAGACATTTAAATGTTGACAGATTCTTTATAGCATACATGTATGTTATGTCTTTTTTTTCATGGAAGAAACGGTTGGCCAATTAAAAAATGGTTGGGAGAATTTTTTGTTAATCACTGTTAGAGGGTGTCATACATCGACTCCTTCAAAGAAAACCATAGATATCTTTGTGGTTTGAGAATTTTTTCAGGAATTTTTGCATGTCAAAGGGTTAGTACAGTAGAAGGAATATAGTAAGAAAAATTTTATACAAAAAAGAAGCAATTTTTTCATCAACCTTCAACAATGTTACCAAGTCACTTTAAAGAAATATGTACCAAAAGAAATATGGGGGATGAAAGTAAGGAAATGTTTGAATCAGGCAAAATAATGTACACAAAATGTAATAAATGGTTGAATTCATAACAATAAGTTCACATTGAGTTGTTACCTCATAACAGCTTTCAAAGACATCAGTGATGACGGCAATAAAAGGAAAGAGATGAGTGTAATGAACTTGCGAGTCTCAGGGAAACAAGGCTGTAAACTTACAAAGTCTAAGGCTCCAGTAAAAAAGCCACTGTAAATCAGGGAATACTGCATACCATATTATGATAACTTTTTCAAACTCTTGTTCAATCTTGATTATAAAAGTAAGCTCTCACCTCGTAATAGCTTCCAAAGACATCAGTGATGACAGCAATAAGAGGGAAAGAGATGAGTGTGATGAAAGTCAGTCTCCAGGAAATAATCATCATAAAGATGATATAACCAATCACTTGGAAGATACTACGAAGAAAGATGACGATGCTATTACTCAGTGCTTCACTGATAGTAACTGTGTCAGACGTGAGGCGAGATGTTATAGCACCTGGCAAAGTCAAATGAAAATGTAACATGAACTTGATTAATTTATTCATTTAATCAACCATGTACCATTTTCAAGAAGAGATTGGAGCTAAAGTTATCAACATTTATTTGCCCATGATAAAAATATCCAACCAAACAATTATAACAATATTTTATATTTACATAGCGCACATATCCACCGTGCATGGTGCTCAAGGCTCTCCAACTATTACCCGGCTCTCAGTTAGGCAGCCAATTTCGCCGCTCACAGCATTCAAGGAATTCCTTCCTACCGGTACCCATTTTACACCGGGGTGAAGAGTGGCAAATTTAGATTAATATCTTGCCAAAAGACATTAGTGCCGTGGCGGGACTTGAACCGCGAACCCTGTGATCCACAGTCCAACAACGTATCCACTAGACGGTAGACCACAACACGGAAGTGTATCTATGGGTGGCCAAGTGAAGTTGGTGAACATATATATATATATATATATATATATATATATATGTATATATATGTATAAAAGTACATCACTTACCAGTCCTGTTCTTATCAAAGAAGCCTAGTTCTTGTTTAAGAATAGACTTAAAGAGATGGTTGGTGACACGTTGGTTGAGTCTGGCCATTGCCATGTTCAAGAATGCACCTCGAATCCCATCGGCTACAGCACTGTTTATTGAGAGACAAGTCAATATAGTGTAAATGGGTCATAGCAACACAATGAACGCTGTACATGAATATTTGTTCATATAACAATTTTTTTTTATAAACAGATTTCTTGAGCTTTGTGTTTTGAACACATTAGTAAATACCGTAAAATTACTATTAGCATTACCACTAAATACCTCCTCTGCTTCTAAATAATTGCATTCAGTATAAAGGTACTGGTTGATTCGCGACTGACATCAAGAACCATTCTCAGGAAGATTTTATAAGTTTTGTACACATTTAACAGAAAGCAATAAACAGAATAGCATCAGTCTATTTATTCAGCCTACATCATCACTGCATTTAATTAGCAAAGCGCAGTGACTCAGATACATCTTTAAACTGTTTCAGCAAATATAGAAGTTACCTATTCTAAAAAAGTTGCATTTGCCCCTTGTATCAGAGATTTAAGCGTATCCCTTTACTGAGTTCATGATTGAAAAATATCATATTACACTGTAATTGAACTTACACCCCTATTGATATCAAAGTCATCAATATGATACCATTTTTGAATTTAGCCCTCTCTGCTTCTACTACCACTCCATTCAGAACCTGGCCTGTTAACAGTGGCAAGATTACTTCACCTGCAATCAAACAATAACAAATGTACATTATTATCATAAATAGTGACATACATATACATAAGATCACAAATTCACTTAACCCCCCCCCTATACTCCACCCAAAAGATAATGTCAGATCAAGCTAGGTTAGGAAATATAATTATAAAGTTTTGCGAGGCAAACTTATTTATATATATGGAACATTTTTTTTCATTTGAATTTAGCACAATGCACTGTAAATGTAGAATAAAGATTGAATTTCTAACATAGGTTGCCCTATAATTTGCAAGTGTCAACCTAAACTTTTAAAGCTTATCTGCTGTAGTTTACAGGAGGGATTAGAGCGCCCTGCAAGGTCACTGAACAGGTGGTTATCTCATCAACTCATCTCTCAGTTAACATAATAAAAAGAGGATCATGGGGGACCAATGGTCACCAATTAGGCAAATAATTGTAATCATAGTCCTTTGTTAAAAAGTATCCATTAACTGAAATGTACACCTTTACCATCAATATTTTGCTTACATTTACTTGTTCATGCAGAGTAAAAGAATATTAAACTTTTAACATGGGCCCCATTTTATGAAGATTTGCAATGGATCCCAATCAATCGTTATTTTGCAGTCTTCTATCTCTTGCGTACATAGTTGCAATTGATATCAATCCAAAAAGTTGTGATTAATATCAACTCTCTTTAATAAGACGGGGGCCCTGGAAAGCTAAATCTTGTATATGTACTGTACATGTTAAAGGTTGTCGCAACTGTTTTTGCATTATTGTTTTCTTCCCTAATTAACAGAATATTCTGTAAGGGCCTACGGTAATCATTAGGATGTGCAATACCTATTTTTATATTTTGTTATTATTAAATTGCTGAGACTAAGTCCCTTTTGCAGACTTGTGTAAACTCCATGAAACTTGGAGAGTATTTAAAATATATCCTTCAGATATAGTGTGTGAAATTTTGTCATTTGGCATGAGGTTCCTAATAATAGACTTTTTCAATATACCACTGGATTCATGGAACTTCAGGGTTTAGGTTTGCAAAAGGGACAAACCATCTTTTGAATTGTTAACACTTACCTGCTGCTGCACACATAAGAGCAATGAACCCCACCAGCAAGAAGGGCCAGTCACCTTTTGAGTAAGCCAATAATCTCATGAACGAAGAATACCACTTGACAGATTTCTTTTTTTTCTTTCCTTTATT
>BEXV01000150.1:30838-40965 GCA_003118195.1 Hemicentrotus pulcherrimus | reverse complement strand
CCCCCCTTGGACTACCAAGTGAAAAATTTGATGTGCATAAAAAAGCCATAAGTCCTGACCAACAAAAAGGTAGATGTTAGTACTTAAGGGGGTTCAAAATAGCACCCCCCCCAAAAAAAAAAAATTGCCTCGCTGCTTTGCGGCTTGTGAACAATGGTCTGCATGTAAGTTGATGCCAAGAAAACATCACTTACGGGGGGGTTCAAAATAGCAACTAAATTTTTTAGTAGATGCCAGAAAACATCACTTACAGGGGTTCAAAATAGCAACAAAAGCTCTGCATCGTCATTGGGTCAATCCTCCCTGGTCGACCCCCCCCCCTGGCAAAAAGGCTAGATTTGCCCCTGCATTTAATCAACAATGTACCATTTTCAAGAAGAGATCAGAGCTAAAGTTTTCAACATTTATTCGGCCATGCATAATATCCAACCAAAGTGTATCTATGGGTGGCCAAGTAAAGTTGGTGAAAAGTATAAAAGTACACCACTTACCAGTCCTGTTCTTGTCAAAGAAGCCTAGTTCTTGTTTAAGAATCGACTCAAAGAGATTGTTGGTGACACGTTGGTTGAGTCTGGCCATTGCCATGGTCATGAATGCACCTCGAACTCCATTGGCTACAGCACTGTTTAATGAGAGACAAGTCAATATTTTTACAGTCAAATTTCTTGAGCTTTGCATTTTGAAAGACCTTACATTTATCTCCAAGTACTACCTTTAATACCCCCTTCACATACACAGATTTACAGATCGCACAAATTCACAGATCTTTTACGGATCCTTACGATTTGGCCACTTTTATGACCAATTTAAGAGTTGTTACAAGTATTTACGAGCTATTAACGGTTTATCGCAGATTATTACGAGTTATTACGATGTATTTACTGCAAAATTCCACCATTTGTTACAAGTTGTCACGGATTACAACAGGGAACTACTGGGAGTTTTACAACCTGTTTAAGTGTTGTTAGGAATAGTTACGAGTTAGTTACAACTTAAGATTTTGCAGCTTTCATTCCTTTTCCCAAAATGTAAACAATATAGAATACGTAAAGTATAAAAATCGATCCGTAAAGTACTTGTAACTATGTGTAAAGTGCTCGTAATAACTCCTAATAATCTGTAAAGCCATAGTAACACGACCTGAATGATATCACAGACAACATGTTGTTAAGATATGCGATATCCGAATATATGTGGTAGTTGAATAAACAATATGTCTACCATAATAAACCAGACTGCCGACTCGTATATAGTATCTACCAATACTAAGACCCTCAAACTCATCATGGTGGCAGCGTTGGGATCTTTGAAATCAATTTGGATTGTTAAAATCACAACTTGATCCCGTTCACGATAGTTGGTAAGTATCATTTAGAAGACAATTTTTTTGCAAAAGTCTATCGTGATCGTTCTAACCTCTAACACACATTGCACCGTACATACAGCACAGTGTAAGCATTAGTATTAATCTGTAAACAAATCGTAAACTAACCGTAACAAATGGTTTTTAAAAAATCCTAAGAGTAATTTACTTATTCTTGCGAGCTGTTTACGGATGGTTTACAGAAAAAATAAATCCCTGGATAATCGTAAGAACATTTTTGAAAATTTGCCTCTCCTTTCACGGATCTTTGAGAGTGTCTGTGACTTGTGATGAGTTATTTACGGAAACAAGCGAGTTATTTATGGATGCTTGCGATTGACTACAAGTGATATGTAAGGACTTGTAAGAAAAATCTGTGCAGGTGAAGGGGGTATAAGGTAGGGCGATTACATGTCTTTATATATATATATATACAGTATGAGTCAAAATAAACTATACGATTTAACGGTGTTAACGTTAACGTAATAGATAACGCGTTGGCAACGCGTTTGTAAATGTCCCTTTGCCGTTACGTTAGGTGTCCCCTACCCGTTTGGAAGTTCATTAACGGGTAAGGAGATTTTCGAGTGCTCCAGGAATGTCCCAAACATTACAGTTGAAAGCAAATAGGGTCTGGTAAATTTCGCAGAGACGTACGTCTCTTTACANGGGGGGGTTCAAAATAGCAACTAAATTTTTTAGTAGATGCCAGAAAACATCACTTACAGGGGTTCAAAATAGCAACAAAAGCTCTGCATCGTCATTGGGTCAATCCTCCCTGGTCGACCCCCCCCCCTGGCAAAAAGGCTAGATTTGCCCCTGCATTTAATCAACAATGTACCATTTTCAAGAAGAGATCAGAGCTAAAGTTTTCAACATTTATTCGGCCATGCATAATATCCAACCAAAGTGTATCTATGGGTGGCCAAGTAAAGTTGGTGAAAAGTATAAAAGTACACCACTTACCAGTCCTGTTCTTGTCAAAGAAGCCTAGTTCTTGTTTAAGAATCGACTCAAAGAGATTGTTGGTGACACGTTGGTTGAGTCTGGCCATTGCCATGGTCATGAATGCACCTCGAACTCCATTGGCTACAGCACTGTTTAATGAGAGACAAGTCAATATTTTTACAGTCAAATTTCTTGAGCTTTGCATTTTGAAAGACCTTACATTTATTTCCATGCACTACCTTTAATACCCCTTCACATACACAGATTTACGGATCGCACAAATTCACAGATCTTTTACGGATCCTTACGATTTGGCCACTTTTACAACCAATTTAAGAGTTGTTACAAGTATTTACAAGCTATTAACGGTTTATCACAGATTATTACTTATTACAAGTTATTACGATGTTTTTACTGCAAAATTCCACCATCTGTTACGAGTTGTCACAGATTACAACAGGGAACTACTGGGAGTTTTACAACCAGTTTAGGTGTTGTTACGAATAGTTACGAGTTAGTTACAAGTTAAGATTTTGCAGCTTTTATTCCTTTCCCCGAAATGTAAACAATATAGAATACGTAAAGTATACATATCGATCCGTAAAGTACTTGTAATTATGTTTAAAGTGCTCGTAATAACTCCTAATAATCTGTAAAGCCATTGTAACATGAACTGAATGAAATCATAGACAACATGTTGTTAAGATATGCGATATCTGAATATACGTGGTAGTTGAATAAACAACATGTCTACCATAATAAACCAGACTGCCGACTCGTATATTATCCTAAGTATCTACAAATACTGGAACCCTCAAACTCATCATGGTGGCAGCGGTGGGATCTTTGAAATCAATTTGGATTGTTAAAATTACTACTTGATCCAGTTCACGATAGTTGGTAAGTATCATTTAGAAGACAATTCTTTGCAAAAGTCTGTTGTGATCGTTCTAACCTCGAACACACATATATAGTATGTGCACCGTACATACAGCACAGTGTAAGCATTAATATTAATCCGTAAACAAATCGTAAACTAACCGTAACAAATGGTTTAAACAAATTCCTACAAGTAATTTACTGATTCTTGCGAGCGGTTTACAGATGTTTACACATTGTTTACGAGCAATTTAGGATACTTACCGATTGTTACAAGTTATTTACAGAAAAATCAATCCCTGGACAATCGTAAGAACATTTTTGAAAATTTGCCTCTCCTTTCATGGAACCTTGAGAGTGTCTGTGAGTTGTGACGAGTTATTTACGAATACCAGCGAGTTATTTATGAATGCTTGCGGTTGACTACAAGATAGCGATATGTAAGGACTCGTAAAAAAATTCTGTGTAGGTGAAGGGGGTATAAGGCAGGGCGATTACATGTACGAGTTGGCGATAAGGACTCGTAGGAAAAATCTGTGTATATGAAGGGGGTATAAGGTAGGGCGATTAAATGTCTTTATATATATATACAGCTTTTCCATTATGGTTCCAAATGCTACATGTATTACCAGTAAGTACACAATCATTTAAAAATTATTTTTAAAATGAGGTCATCTATTCTTGCCTTAGAATTACTTCCATGAAATACCTCCTCTGAATAAATGCAATCGGTATGTAAATATGTACCGGGTAAGTCCGTAGTGAGCAAAGTTGATTTGTGATTTACATCAGGTACCATTCTCAGGTAGATTATATACATGTAAGCAATAAACAGAATAGCATGCAGTACAGGTATATTTATTCAGCCTACATCATCGCTGTATTCAGAATATTGAACCAATTCAGTGAATAAAGAAGTTACCTGTTCTTCAATTGCTACATGACCCTTGTATCAGAGATGTAGACGTATCCCTTTACTGAATTCATGATTGGAAAGTTTCATATTACACTGTAATTGAACTTACACCCCTAATGATATCAAAGTCATCAATATGATACCATTTTTGAATTTAGCCCTCTCTGCTTCTACTACCACTCCATTCAGAACCTGACCTGTTAACAGTGGCAAGATTACTTCACCTGCAATCAAACAATAACAAATGTACATTATTATCATAAATAGTGACATACATGTACATAAGATCACAAATTCACTTTAACCCCCCCCCCCCTCTATACTCCACCCAAAAGATAATGTGAGATCAAGCTAGGTTAAAATTATTTTATTAATTTCTCTGGATTTTTTTCTTCATACAAACTTTACACAATGCACTTTTAATGATATAAAGATTGAATTTCTTATAGTTAAAGGTAAAGACCAGTTATGGTCATGCGATTGCATTGTGAAAGAAATGTTGTGGAATCGATCAGAAAAGGTTGATCATCTAGCATATATATGTAAGTATTTATAATCATGTATTAGTCAAAACATATTCTTTTACATGATTGGTAATAAGAGCTTCCATTTAATTTTTTTGAAATTGGGGCATTTCCAATACTGGTCTTTACCTATCAAGGTAAAAACATAGGTTGCCCTATTGGCAAGTGGCAACCTAACCTTTTAAGCCCTACTGGCAACTCAAATACAGGTTACCCAGGAGCTTCAATGGAAAATAACTGTAATCATAGTCCTCTGTCAAAAAGTACCCATTAAATGAAATGTACAGCTTTACCATTTATAGTTTATATTCACAGCATTTCAAAGCTTTTTGCAGAGTATGAATATTGTACAAATATACACTGTAAATGTACGTCTTGAGAGGTTCTAGTTAAAACTACGGGAAAGAGGTGACTCGATCCAATAGCAAATGGAACTTTTGGAGACACCAAGGCCCATAGTTTTAGCCAGTACCTCAAAAAGAAGGCATGGCATTGTTTTAAATTCTGCGTCAAAAAATGAAAAATGTTATCAAAATTTGAAAAATTTGAAAAATTACAATTTTTATTAAAAACAAGTTAAAACAAAAAAATTCAGAGCAACATAAAAATAGTTGAAATATTTCTGGTCATATGATAAGCTCTCAACCAATCAAAAACCAGTACATTTTTGATGCAGGATATAATAAACTTTATATCCCATATCATAAGATTGTTGTATTAGGAGTGTATATGTTCCATTTGAGCCGTGCAATTTTTTCTATTATTTCTTTTTTGGATGTGATGTGAATGCGGTACATGTACATGTTATTCCAAGGATGATACAGGTGAAAGGGATATAAAACAAATATACAATGACTCATTCTCGGAACAAGCTAAAACTATTTGCACTCAGGAACATCAATAGTACTATTGGTGTTTCTTTGATGCGAATAGTTTTAGCTAGATACTTGAGTGTCATTGTTTATTTGTATAATAAACCTGTGCCCTGTCTTTTGAAGAGTTGCAATGTATACAAATCAATGTACATACCGGTAGTTGCAATTGATATCAATCGTGAATAAGTTCAGATTAATATCAACTCTTAACATACGATGAGGCCCCTGGAAAGCTAAAACCATGCTTATGTACATGTACATGTAGTAAGGTTGTTACAACTGTTTTTGCATTATTGTTTTCTTTCCTAATTTACACATTCTGTAAGAGCCTAATCGTTAGAATGTGCAAACCCTATTTTTATATACATTTTTTATCATTAAATTGCTGAGACTATAAAGGCAGCAAGTCCCTTTCGCAGACTTGTGTAAACTTCATGAAACTTGGCGAGTGTTTAAAATATATCCTTTAGATATCGTGTGTGAAATTGTGCAGTCATAGGTTAAGAAACTAAGTTGTAAGAAACGAAAATCTAGTGCTGTCTTCATAATGTGGCAGAGGCCACTATTCTCAAATTAACAGATATAAGAGTCAAATTAAATTTGAACTACGTACAAAAATTGGCAAGATTAGAAAATACATATATGTGGAATTAAACATGCAAAAGCCAGTTTCAATTTTGTCATTGGGTAAGAGGTTCACAGTCCTCTTCAATATACCACTGGATTCATGAAACTACAAGGTTTAGGTGTGCAAATGGGACAAACCATCTTTAAGAATTGTTACTACTTACCTCCTGCTGCACACATAAGAGCAAGGAACCCCACCAGCAAGAAGGGCCAGTCACCTTTTGAGTAAGCCAATAATCTCATGAACGAAGAATACCACTTTACAGATTTCTTTTTTTTCTTTCCTTTATTATCATCGTCATCTTCTTCATCATCATCATCACTGGAGCTGTCACTACTTTCATCGTCACTACTGTTCTCACTTTCACTACTGCAACTTTTCTCGTCACTTTTGTCTTTGTTGATTAGGCCTTGAGTATCACCCTCCAGATTAAAGTTACTTTCCTTTGAAGGTCTTGCCTCTTGTAGAATGTATACCCACAGGCCGTACATGGCAAGAGATGCAACCATTGTCCACACACCTAACGTCAAAAACCATGGGTCATCGTCATGGTTACCATCACTGTACTCCGTATATAACATGATTTTTGCCACTGCATACAGGATCATGACGATGTTGATGAAACCGACGGGATACCTGGCTATCTTGATGCCCTTGGCACCATCTTTTGGATTCCTGAGGACTCCTATAGTGGCACCCAGGAGGATCACTACCCTCAACATGGAGAAGAGCCATAATTCAAACGTCGAGTGTGTGAAGTTATAATCAAATACATCCTTACCGAACAACTCGTAATTGTTCCCATGGAGGTAAAAGACGCAGCCAAAGAATGCATCCGCAGAGCTGAAGAGCAGCGTCACCAATGCACTTGTGTACAGCTTCATTGCTGCAGTCAACAGGATTTTCTCTCTTGAAGACCTACAAATTGCTCCTCATGACAACGTCTTTCACATTGCGCCAACTGTTCACAGGTTGTGGCTTTCCTCTTCGATCAAAGATATACACTGTCACCTAGCAGCATACAACTGGGAAAAAAAACAACAGATGTCACAGCATTTAATTTGCAAAACAGAAAAATCACTACAGAGGAATTCACCGAGAGGGCTGTTCGTGATGATTAAAAGGCAATTCAAGGCTTGTAATAAGTTCATTTGATTAAAAGCATTAAAAGCAGTAAAATCAGAGAAACCAATAAGAAAGTTATGTATTTTAAAAATATGAGATCACTATGTCCATGCGAATCTCAAATTGGCAGTTTGTTGACTTGGTCAATGGATTTATTTGCAGTTGCGGATAACTCTCCTGTTTGTCGTGTAGAAAAATTATAGTTATAATTGTTATTTTGGGGGTTTTAAGTGCCCTCTCCCTTGGGGCACTACTTAAAATATCTTATGCATAGCATATCATTATATATGTACATTGTATGTCCTCCAAATGGGGAATAGACTCTCCTGAGAAAAGAAATTGTCAACAATTGAAATTATTATCATTTTGTATGATTGAACAAATAGGAAAGTTGTCCGCCACTACATCATACAGACTTAAATGATTTAGCCAATTTGAAGAGCACATTAAAAAAGTGATTACAATTTTCAAAAATTCATACCCCTGGTAACTTTAATTTTTTTGTCCACCAGTCTGCTTCTTTGAACTTTCTGCTCCCATCTGGAGTAGTTGCCTATCAAGGTTTGATTTCCGTTTACCTGTTAGTCCTTATACCCACTTTGAAAGCTGTATACTTTGTATGCTTCGTAATAATAATACATTTATACACAATTCATGCACTGAAACCAGTGAAATGCACTACCGGTACTTCGTATCCATTTGGAAATTGAATCTTTAACCAGTGAAATGCACTACCGGTACTTCGTATCCATTTGGAAATTGAATCTTTACTCTCATCTTCACCAATAATATGTATTTGGGAGTGGTACAAATCTACCAGGTCATATCAACAACCTGCAAATAATTAATTCTGTACAGAGGCACTACTACTAGGCCTTTTTTTGGCAGACTTGTGTTGGAAAGTATTAGAAAGGACAAATATTTACGGTCAATGCTTTTTCTTGCATATATTTTGTTAAATTAATCCAAAGGCAAAAGAAAAAGGCTATATTTCTGTTTAAGGTAATACAAAGTTTTGTTATGGGGTCATGAATTTGGTTCAAATGAACATATTGAAAGCATATTATGCAATTCTACAATATTCAATGATCGTTGTTGCAGTTGAAATCGAGTCTAAAGTGATGAAATTGTTAACAATAAGCTCTCTATGTATAGCTCCCTCTGTGTTTTAGGGGCTAAATGTTCTAGAGCTTATAAAACATCTACAGGGGCATCCAAGTATATCACATTTTAAAGAATTACTTCCAGTTTTCAAAATTTCCCAAAACTTTGCATTACGTTTAAAGAGAAGGTTGAGTTTTGGGAAGAAGTGAAAAATAATTTGTGAACTTTATCATTCTTATTATGCAAGTGAGGAAAAACATCAGATAAGACATGTTCCCTGAAAAGCATGGGTCTTCAAATGCCTTCATATTCTAAATTCTGTCATGTTCATCGTAAAACTTGGGGGGGGGGGGGGTTACGCCATGTGTTTGTGTAGTCCCATATACATCTTTCTGTGTACAGTGTTTGTAACTTTTCTAAATTTCTCATCATTTTGAAGATTCCAGAACCTTGCAGTATACAAATTCTTATACCGGTATGCTAGATGATCAACCTTTCCTGGTCGATTCCACACCGTTTCTTTCACAATGCAATCGCATGACCAGAACTCAACTACATCTTTACGCATCCTCAGCCACACAACCGCCCCTCTAGGCTCTAGTCTAAATTGGTAGAGTTTACCATCTCACACACACCCACACAAACTTTCTGTTTTTCTGTTATATTGATTATACAATCATATCATTAACAAAACAAGTACAAAACAAGTACAAAACACTACAAATAAATCAATATCAAAATACAAATACATCTTTAAACACACACAAAATGCCACTGCCACAGGCACTAGATTAATACTACCATCCATGCATGGTACATAAACTGACATAATACTCCTTAGGCCAGCCAATAAATAAACCTCCTTGTGTAGCTCTCTACGTACCAGTGGTACTGCTGGCAGGCACAGTGCAATCCCGACCGGATCGCAGGTGCCGGTGATCAGGCCGGGCCAAATGAAGCGAAAGCCCAAAAGACCAACTTTACATTACAACCATTCGCAATCACAGCATATATACACATTTGTTCTGTACGAAGGCGACATTACAATTATTCAATCTTACCACGGCCCGCTTCCGACCAGACCATCAAATACAGATCAAGTGGGCGAGTTCTTCCACAAGGAGTTTTAGACAGTTTGATCTTCTGCATTCCCTTGGTATCGTTGACCATGCATGGCAATACGCATTAGCTGCATTGACTCTCTATGCTTTGCTGGAGTGGGTCGTGGGTGTAGGCTTTAAATATAGAGACAAGTACGAATCTGTACGCAGCTCGACTAGTGTTGTTGTTTTTTGTCAGTCAAGAATTGACTATAATAATCACCAAAGCCTTTCTTTTTTTTTTTGAACGAACTAGGGATCGGTGGCTTATTTCTTATTCGTATGAAACATGTAAAAGTGGTAGTAATGCGAATTTTTGTTCTGCCCCTACCCGACCACGCCCCCAACGTTTTTGCTCATTACACCACTGGGCGTAGACCGAAAACTTCAGTCTCTCTAATCGTCGGTTGTTCCTGGGGAATGTCAACAAATGTCAGTTTTATTAAAGAAATGACCCAAATCAGATGGTTATTTCTGTCTACAATGGTCGTTATTACATACCAACGGAACTGCTAAATGATAACCCTTATAAGGATAAAAGAAGAAGAATGAAAACGTGCATTCTCTTCAAATACAAAATAATGCTGGTGAAAAGTAAATTTCCACTTTTTGTGTTCATTTAATTAGTTCGTAGATTCCCCTTTATGTAAGAGTGGGGGAGGGGG
>BEXV01000149.1:366414-386774 GCA_003118195.1 Hemicentrotus pulcherrimus | reverse complement strand
TAGGCCTTTAAATTATTTCTAACATTTAATTTTAGAAAAGTTCTGCCCTTGAAACCCAAAGTGTATATTTGATATTGATTTATAGGTAAGTGATGGAAGTTGAAAAACTACGATTGGTATCAAACATGAATAGGTTTACAGTTCCTGTAATGAGTCAAGTAACTAGAACTAGAACAATTTTAGCAATTATTTATGAGAGGTTATTACTCCACAAATTTTCACATGTAATTTCTTTATTCTGTCTCTATCCCCCAGGAGATTCTACCCAGAGGGTATGACTACCATGTTTGCACCATGGATGAACGTCCTGGACCCACCTTAGCCTTTACAGGTGTCATTAGGGTAAACATAAGTGATGAAGCTGTTGCTAAGCAGTGGGTGAAGGCCTTTGAGGAATCCTCGTTCTGCACTTGGCGGGTTTTGAGGACCTACATCTCCACTAACAGATATGTTCGGTTCAAAGTAAGCCAGCATCTAACATTTGTTATTGCAATCATTTTTTTCTTCCAGAAGGGAATAGGTAGCTATCATCATTTGAATGTATTTCTTGGTCCCCCCCTCCCCCTCAACAAAATTTATATAAAAAATAAAGAAATTGTATTTTATTGTAGAGTGACATCTGTTCTCTGTAAAACAGTGATGGAATTTGAATGACTAGGCAGTCGGTGACTTGGATAGTAGAAGCCTGACATGGATGTTGGATGTAATTAAAGGTCAACAGTCAAATGAGGTCAAATACTACAATTTACCAGAAAGAATGACTACACTATAAGAATGATTTCATATGCAGCCAACCCTCCCCCTCATCATGCTTGACATTCCCATCAAAAGTTAATTTTTTTTCACGTTATAAAATTTCCTGTCCATTATATATGCTTCACACTTCATCTACGGTTACGCATTTTAACTACATTCTAATTCCCCATAACATTGGTTAATTTAAGTACAAATAGGTATGTTGTACACTCTCAAAGGCCATTTTACTTTTTTGAATAGTGTTGGTATTTGAATATGTAGCACTCAGTCATTGTTACTTTCTATTTGATTAGAATAGTTGTGTTGAATGGATTATATGGGAATAAATGAATAATAATAAATCAGAGCTTTGCCAAGGAATATCTCTGTCCAATTTTATGGACAGAGGAACAAGAGCAGTGCTCTGAATTTGTAAATATTTGTTGAATTAATTTGATTCAGATAATTTAGATCAAATTGGCATGATTGGGGGAATAGAAAGGAAAATAATCATCCTGGATGTAAAAAGCAATATTTCGAAGAATATGTTGAGTATTTTGGTGTTTTCTATCTTCAAATATAGAGGGCGACATTTCACATAAATTTGCACAGCTCACCATTCCACTGTTCCCCTGTGTGGCATGTGGCTAGCTTAACCCGTAGCTCCTAAAATATGTTTCTTTTTATCCTTATCCCTGGATACAGAAATCTTACAAATGTCAACACAATATACGGACGTCAACAGGCAGCAATGAGAAAAGGAAAACCCAGAGTAAAGACACAAAGTGCCCCACCAAATTCACCATCACTGTGAAGACTACCTTGACTGCAGAAAACAGGATCTCCAAGTAAGGAATACTTTATCATCTAATGATAATGAAAAGCAAATGATCTAGCGATCACAACATGAACAGAAACTGTAATAAGGACATGCAGTTTTGGAATGCATACAGCAGTCCGTGTCTTCTTGGAGGTTATCATACCAGAAACATGTGTGTGTTAAATCCCGGTTTAAGACACCTGAGTTATCCTTGTTTTGATAAGATTGCATTCTTGCCATAAATTGTGACACTAAATTCCAAGGAATATTACATTTTATCACTCCTTGTAATTTTGAATCAATTTTCTGCATATTTTGTATAACAGGTTCCTTTGTGAACCTGGGAATGAAAGCATGTCTGATTTTATTTTCCAACAGAAATATGACAGACAAACATCTCCCTCAGTTTCCAACCGTGATACAATTCTTATACGAACACAATCACAACATCCACTGTGCAGCAACCCTGAGACATAGAGATGTTTCAAATGCAACAGAGGAAAAACTGATCACACTGTTCTACGAGAAGTATGGCCCCACTGCCGCACTCAAGGCCCTCAAGTATGAACTGAAGTTGGAGTATGGGGATCAATACTACAAAGTGGCTGGTGATAGATCTATTTGTCCTGATTTGCAGTACTGCAGCAGGTGAGGAGTTGAATTTGCACCTTTTAAAGGAATGAGAGTAGATTAATGAAGTTGGAAGAGAAGAGGGTGGATCCAGCATTTGGTATTTTACAATTAAGGCCTAAAAAAATATATATCTTGTATTGCCCTTAAGGTGCCAAAACATGGGTCGGTCGGTCAGAAATCATTTCTTTTTTTTTTTCTCCCTCTTTGGGCTGATATTTCTCAGTTTGAATGCTTTAAAGGGAGCGGGTAGTCAGTTTCCATGTGCAGAAGGCCATAATTCGCTGACCCCAGACTTGGTGGAAATTAGGCCTGAGTCGGTAGGTCGATCACACCGGGACCCGACCGTTGCCGTCGGGTCCCGGTTTCATTTTTTGAGAACCGACGCTCCGTAAAAAAATAATGAAATATGTAAGAAATTGCAGTTTTGCACACCACTAAAATCAATCCACCTTAAAACTTAAGTATTTAATTGTTATCAATTATATTCTAGCTCATCCTGAATCAATCCGAACTGCTGATATAAATATGGGTTGCAGAGCAGTTCGCCCCATTGGGTCGTTGTTGCCAGCTGCTATAGCTAGCTGCTGTACTAGCCGCATCTCTCGATCGGCAGGATTATTTAAATCAGGTCGAAGAAACATTAATGTTTGAATAATAAAAACGGCTTTCTAAAAAGTACTTCTTTACAACAATATACCGATCGAATAATTATTACAAGACAAAATAGATATTTTTTCTTTGTTTTGAACACAGCATGCTTCTTTTAAAAGCTGAAAATTACTTGGTAATCACAAGAAGTTTCGATACGGATACATTGTAGCTGTTGCAAGGCAGATTCAGACTAGTCTCGGAAAAATGCGCACTGCACCTCGTTAGCTGTAATGCATGCCCAAACGAACCCAAACAAAGACGTGATTGAACGAGAAAAAATCATTAAAAACTACGAGAGCACAATTGGAAAGACAACTACTCAAAATTATCGTAAGCAGATACATAACTTGGAGGAATAATACAATAGTTGTCCAAGAAAAGCCACAGAAATAGTCATATTTAAGGAGTTACTATAGATACAATCATTATCGAAATGGCCTTGCTGCAATTTCCGAATTACACGTGTTTAAACTGAACACGAGGCTAGAAACCAAATACCGCCCTCTACTGTAGAAAGCAGTATAATAAAGGATTCAAGTATTTGCAGCAGCAAGGCCCCTTGCGATAAAAAAAAATGTACCCACCCAGTTACTCCTCGATTATCACTATTTCTGTGGCTTTTCTTGGACAACTATTGTATTTTTCTTCCAATTTATGTACCTGCTTACGATAATTTTGAGTAGTTGTCTATCCAATTGTGCTCTCGTAGTTTTTAATGATTTTTTTTTCGTTACGACCACGTCTTTGTTTGGGTTCGTTTTGGCACGCATTACAGCTAACAAGGTGCACTGCGCATTTTTCCGAGACTAGTCTGAACTTGCCTCGCAACAGCTATCCGTATCGAAACTTCTTGTGATTACNGTTGATTTATTTGATTGATAAAGGTCACTTTTAAGGGACATACCGATGATATGCGCTTTTTATGTACAGGCAAGTGACAAATCCTGCGAGCTGATTTCGGGACACCGGGTCCCGATCGGTGCAAGGCCGTCGGGACCCGGTTTATGAAAATCCCGACATGACTCAGGCCTAGTGGAAATACCATTAATGAAAGTACAAATCTGCACACAGCAAAACCCGTTGGCCCATCAACAATTACCCCCTAGACTCGGAGCATGATCAGTGATTCTTCAGCCGAAGGAAAAGTAAAGCATTACATAAGGTCTAATGGTCATAAAACTCAAGGCTAGCCCTGGTGATTGACAACACCTGTTATTGGGTAAACACCCGAACGGTGTCGAATTCCCCATGAGAGCTGACTTCTATGTGACTTTAACATATTTTTATGCCTCCGTTGCGAAGTAGCCGGAGGCATTATGTTTTCAGGTTGTCCGTCCGTCCGTACGTACGTCCCGTTCTCGTGATCGCGTTATCTCAAGGACCGACTGATGGATTCCTACCAAACTTTAATCATGCATGTAACTTGCAGAGCCAATGAACTGATTAGATTTTGGGGTCTCGAGGTCAAAGGTCACAGGGGTCATTATGTATGCAAAAATAGCTTGTGATCCCGTTATCTCAAGAACAGACTGATGGATTCCTACCAAACGTAAGGCACGTTTGTAACTTGCGGAGCCAATGAAGTGATTAGATTTTGGGGTCTTGAGGTCAAAGGTCACAGGGGTCATTATGTATGCAAAAAAACAACTTGTGATCACGTTATCTCAAGAACCGACTGATGGATTACAACCAAACTTTGGTCATGTTTGTAACTTGAAGAGCCAATGAATCGATTAGATTTGGGGGGGGTCATGAGGTCAAAGGTCACAGGGCTCATGTATGCAAAAATAGCTTGTGATCGCGTTATCTCAAGAACCGATTGATGGATTCCTGCCGAACTTAGGTCAAGTATGTATCTTGCAGAGCCAATGAACTGAGTAGATTTTGGGGTCATGAGGTCAAGGTCAAAGGTCATGAGGCTCATTATGTATGCAAACATAGATTGCATTATCATTAGAACCGATGGATGGATTACCATTAAACTCAAGACATGTATGTATCTTGCATTTGGGGTTATGAGGTCAAAGATCAAAGGTTCATACATATGAGAAATAGCTTGTATTCAGGATATTCTGAGAACCTGTTAATGGATTACAACCGAACTTGAATTTGAAAAATTTCTTCCGTTTTGGTTTGTAAATTTGTTTTATCACGGAGGTATCACTTTCGACTGCGCGCAGTCGAAGTTCCATCTAGTTTTTCTCTAAAAAACGGTGTAAACAAAAATTAAAAAAAATTAAAAGCCGACCGTAGATTTCAATATTTTTGGGTCGGTCGTAAAGGGCAATACAACATTTTTTATATTTTTAGGCCTAACAGTCTGAGTGAAGTTTTCTGTTTCAATTGCTAAATAAGCTAGAGTTGATTGAAAATGCTGCTTTATACCAATGATTAAGACAAACTTGCAATTCAGTTAGGGAGATTAGGCAAGTGAATTGGCAAATAATGACAACTTATATTCCTTCTCATAATTCCAGTGAATTCCCTTTTGAAAGGATTTAAATGAATGCTGTAACTCATTGTCATTTATATGCTATTTGCATGGTAAGGATAAAGAACATGATAATTCAGTGTCCATGAATGGTATTCTGGACAATATTTTAACTGTGCTTTAAGTTTCGTTTTAACTTCCGTTATACATGTAGGCCGCCGACTTAAATAACACCTCTAGCTAAAAACGATTATGAATCAGTATTCTGAAAACTGTTCTAACAGTGTTTTAAAGAGAATGTTGAGTTCTGGGAAGAGGTGAAAAATAATTCTTGAACTTTATCATTAGTTTTTATGCAAGTGTGGAAGAACATCAGATAAGACATGTTCCCTGAAAAGCATGGCTCTTCAAATGCCTTCATATTCTAAATATGTCATGTTTATCGTAAAACTCGGGGGGGGGGTTTTTTCGCCACGTGTTCGTGTAGTCCCATATACATCTTTCTGTGTACAGTGTTTGTAACTTTACCAAATTTCTTATCATTTTGATGATTCCAGAACCTTGCAATGCACACAAATTCTTATATGCTAGATGATCAACCTTTTCTGTTCGATTCCACACCGTTTCTCTCACAATGCAATCGCATGACTAGAACTCAACTTCATCTTTAATAATCATGAAATCCAACCAAAAAATAAATTTACTTAGTGATGGAAGAATATACCATTTTGCCTCTCCATAAGTCCACCTCTTAATTAAAAAAAAAATAGAGGCTTTTTCTTACTTTTTGACTTTCTAAGTTTCTATGTATCATTTACTTTCTTTAGATTGTATCGGAAGAATTTCAAAGCTATTTATGGTGCTGCCAGTGGCGATCAAGACATGCTAGCCAGTTTGAAAGCATTTGCAGATCAGTATAATGCAAGAGATGGGAAGATAGCTGTGGATGCTGCCGACAACCAGGTCATTGTAGCCATCTGCACACCTTTAATGCAACGTGTGCATACAATGCACACATTTTCAAGCAAGCTTTGTTTTATGGATGCGTCCAGTAATATGGATCGTGATAACTGCAATGTGTTCATGCTACTCACGCACTCTTGTGTTGGCGGGCTACCTCTTGGAGTCCTTATTACTACATCAGAAACACAGGCCACAATTACAGCTGGCCTACAGCTACTGCAGACCATCTTGCCAGCAGGATGCTTTGGCGGAAGGGGTACCATCGGCCCGCAGATCTTCATTACAGATGACTGTATGGCTGAGCGACAGGCTTTGAAAGATCTCTTTCCACAAAGCAAGCAGCTGTTGTGTTCCTTCCACCTCTTAAAGGCCACATGGAGGTGGCTTTGGAGCAGCTCAAACCAGATCCCGCTTGCCGATAGGCCAAACTACCTTGCCCAAATGAAGAGAATTATTTTTGCCTCGACTCCTGAAGAGACTGATGCCCTTTTTCACTCCAGTATGTCTGATCCAACCATTAACCAGTGAGTGATTTTCATGTACGGTATATTTTCTTTACATGTTAATAATTATTATTATGATTGTTATTGTTCTTGTTCATATCAGAAAGTAAGTTTGCCTCATTGCATGCATTAAAAAAAAAATTAGGCAAGTGTATCTGAAATGTGACAGCTGTTTAGCAACATGGTCTAGATTACAATGTCATCATCTAAATCTCATAGTTTTTCAAATATTTTGTCTTTTCCAATCCTAGGTCTTACAGGGACTATCTGGCCAATGCTTACCCAAGGAGACATGAATGGGCGTGCTCATATAGGACAGATTTGCCACTTGGGGGCAACACCACAAACAATTATGGCGAGGCAGTAATGCGTGTCCTGAAAGACCGGATCTTGGCAAGGGCAAAGGCTGTCAATGTTGCCCAACTTGCAGACTTGCTTTCTAATAATCTGCAGGATTACTATGAGAGAAGAATTCTTGATGTTGCTAACGGGCGAGTGGATCATGTGTTCTCTAGCAGAAGTGTGGTCAAACCTGGTGATATTACCAGTCAAGACATCATCAAGGTACACTTTGAAAATATCCTTTGTGCGAAATAGCTCTTGTAAAAACAAATAGTATGTTACCCAGTGGTACTTGACCAAATTACCATGATCAAAACCATGGTACTATCGTGGTATTTCCATTGTTTGGATGGTTATTTTGGTCAAGTTCTGTGGGTACCATATGGTACTTTTTTTTCAAGGGAAAATAATACATTTGTATATGAATATGAAGCAAAGCAAACTTCTTTTTAAGGGTAAAGACTAGTTTTGGAAACACCCCCCTCTTAAAGAATGAAACGGAAGCTCTTGTTACCAATAATGTGAAAGAATATCTTTTGACTAATACGTGATCATACAAATTTTGTAGAGAAACTGCCTACTAATTGATATATTTGGTAAATTATTATATATATTTGGACCTGATAGATATAACGCATATGTCACGCACGTGTTGGGGGTAGTCCCATATACATCTTTCTGTGTACAGTGCTTGTAACTTTATCAAGACTGGGCCAAATTTCTTATCATTTTGATGATTCCAGAACCTTGCAGTAGGCCTACACACCAATACTTATATGCTAGATGATCAACCTTTTCTAATCGATTCCACAATGTTTCTTTCACAATGCAATCGCATGACCATAACTGGTCTTTATCTTTAACAATTCAGTTATTGTTATCAATTATTTTTATACCTCCGCCACCGAAGGTGGTGCCGGAGGCATCATGTTTTCGGGTTGTCCGTCCGTACGTCCGTACGTCCGTCCGTCCCGTTTGACCGTTATCACAATATCTCAAGAACCATTTAAGATTTAAACTTAAGACTCCGGAATAGTATTCATCACCATAGGAAGACGATCTGATTAGATTTTGGAGTACGTAGGTCAAAGGTCACAGGTCACAGAGGTCAACTTATGAAATTCCTTGTATTGAGTTTGTTAGCGCGATATCTCAAGAACCATTTAAGATTTAAACTTCAGACTTAAGGATAGTATGTATCACCATAGGAAGACGATCTGATTAGATTTTGGAGCACGTATGTCAAAGGTCAAGGGTCACAGAGGTCAATTTATGAAATTCCATACATTGAGATTGTTATCATGATATCTCAAGAACCACTGGAGATTTAAACTTCAAACTTAGTGATAGTGTGTATCACTATAGGAAAACAATCTGATTACATTTTGGAGCACGTAGGTCAAAGGTCAAGGGTCACAGAGGTCAACTTATGAAATTCCATACATTGAGATTGTTATCATAATATCTCAAGAACCACTGGAGATTTAAACTTCAAACTTAATGATAGTGTGTATCACCATAGGAAGACAATCTGAATAGATTTTGGAGCACGTAGGTCAAAGGTCAAAGGTCACAGGGCTCATTATGTTTTCAAAAAATAGCTCCTGATTGCCTTATCTCAAGAACCGATCGATGGGTTCCTGCCAAACTTGGGTCATGTATGTATCTTGCAGAGCCAATGAACTGATTAGATTTTGGGGTCACTAGGTCAAAGGTCACAGGGCTCATTATGTATGCACAAATAGCTTGTGATCGCATTATCATGAGAACCAATATACAGATTACCATCAAACTCATAACATGTATATGTATCTTGCAGAGCCAATGAACTGATTAGATTTTAGGGTCATCAGGTCAAAGGTCATGGGGCTCATTATTTATGCCTATAAATAGCTTGTGAGTGCATTGTCATTAAAAAACCAACAGATGGATTACAATCAACTTGAATTTTAAAAATTGCTCTATGGCGGAGGCATCATTTTGGACTGCGTGCAGTCAAAATTCCATCTAGTTATTTTTTATTTTTCATTTCATTTCATTTTTTGTTTTTGTTGGGAGGAGGATAACTTTGTATACTGTAGTATTACACAACAAACTACAGTTTACCAGATAAAAAAGAAATAGGGGTCATATCCCACGAGCTTCACAGTCAAACTGCCATTGAGCTAGACACAATTAAAACAGGCCCATGAGTCATACAGCTCACAACATAGGACAACGAGCTCAACATTATGTAGTTCATACGCACGGGCTTGACACTAGAGAAATAAGTCCAACGTGCTCATGGGCCTAATTAAAAGTGTCAAGCTTGTGGGTTGTATCACCTGCGAGTTATGACTCTTGGCTGCTGGGCCCGCGGGACTCATGGGTCTCAAGCTCTTGGCGTGTACCCCAAAATATCACCTTTATTGCATGCATTAATTTCTCTTTTTGTTTCATGAAAGCTTTAAGTAGATTTCATTCATTTATTGCACTATTTTCCCCCATTTAATAATGCAGATATCCGAAACAGAGTTTAAGGTTGTGAGCCATAGCCCAGCTGGCTTGGAGTACCACGTTGACACCCAAGTGGGATGCTGCACATGCCATGCAGGCAGGACTGGTGGGCCTTGTAAGCATCAGGCTGCTGTTGGCAAGCACCACTGTCTCACATCCATGAACTCTGTACCCCTGCCTATCGACGTTGGCACCAAAATCTTGTTGTACCGAATTGCTACAGGTAAACACCAGACATAATTAGTACAAGTACAAGTACAAGTTGTAGATGTAAACTTTTTAATGAATTTATAAAAAAAAACTTTAAAAAAATGATGCTGTTTTCCATTGATTATTGGTTTGTTTGCTTCTGATATGACATACTTTTGCAGGAAACCCTGTGAAATGGCTTGTGTGATTGTGATGATCGACTAATTAAATTGGGTCATATCACATGACCTCAACACTCACGGCCCCGAGCTATAGACATGTACAGAACAGTTCCATGAGCTTGATACTCGCAGGTCATGCAGAGCATTCCTGCCAAACTTGGGTCAT
Organism: Hemicentrotus pulcherrimus; assembly: GCA_003118195.1. Taxonomy (NCBI): domain Eukaryota; kingdom Metazoa; phylum Echinodermata; class Echinoidea; order Camarodonta; family Strongylocentrotidae; genus Hemicentrotus; species Hemicentrotus pulcherrimus. The sequence continues at coordinate 376,663 of BEXV01000149.1, read as the reverse complement.
GTATGTATCTTGCAGAGCCAATTAACTGATCAGAATTAGGGTCGCGAGATCCAAGGTCAAAGGTCACAAAGTTCATTATGTATGCAAAAATAGCTTGTGATCAAGTTATTTCAAGAACCCATCGATGGATTCCCGCCAAACTTGGGTCATGTATTTATCTTGCAGAGCCACTGAACTGATTAAATTTTGGGGTAACGAGGTCAAACTTCAAAGGTCAACAGGCTCATTATGTACTCAAAATTGTAAAATTGCTCCATGGCGGAGGCATCATTTTCGACTGTGCGTGGTTGAAGGTCCATCTAGTTTATTTTTATTTTGTCAAATATTTTTTGGTAGGTCATAATGCTCCTGAGTCAGGCTGGTTTGCAGGACTACAAACTGATTCAGCGTATGAGACTGCCAATCAAGAAGCCGTAGCAGAAGTTGCAGAACTATCAGACAACATCCAGGACGATGCGGAAGCCAAAAATCTAGGAGAACCTTCTTCCAACCCGACATCCCATGTGACAGCATATTCACGAATCGGTAACTTTAGTTGTGATTGAGTATCTTTAAATTATGCCTCGATCTGCCCCTCAAAAGCATTATGTTTTGGGGTTGTCTGTTCATCCATCCTTGTCGTCCATTTTTGTTCTCGCAATGATTATTTATAACTAGGCTCATTAATTATGGGGGAGACAGTTATCTCTATATATATTTTAAAAATTTTGGAAGAAATTACATTAATGATAATATACAGTGCGTCAAACCTATTTTTCCCTATTATTACACCAATCTATTTTTCCCCATCTACCAAGCAAATAGGACAAAAATAGGAAGATAATGTATTTTCAGGATGGTTTGGGCATGTTTTTTCTTACTTTTATACAATTGAATTTTGATTAGGGATTAGACAGAATAATTTGAGTATTTGCTGTTAAAATGACATGAAATTTAGTTGGGTTAGAGAATTGGCTTAATCATACAATCTTTACGTTTTATTACATCCGCTTACATTCTGTGTTTTGGCTTGTTTATTTTTTTAACAGATGAGGTCAAAGAAAGGTTTAAGACTGAATTCTTTGATAGGGTCATGGAGAAAATGGACACTTGCCCAGAAACATTTGTACCCGCTGTGGAGGCGATGCTGAAGCAGTGTAAGAACATACACACAGACAGCTTTCTAGCATCTGGCATGTTCGCGTTTGCCAAATGCTCCGATGCAGCACCATCATTACTTAAGAGAGAAGCATCCGCAAGGAAGCTTGCTGTGAAAAGGTTGAATCTGGCAGGGACAAGGAAAATAGGGGTGCAGCCCACTGCTACTGCCAGGAGAAGGCCCCATAAGGGAAGAGGGGGCAAGCAAATTGCTGACGTCCTTGCAAGACTTTCAGAACGACGAGGAATGAACTTATAGTGACCTTGAAAAATGTATAATTGAGCATAGTGCTGCTTTGGTGAAGAAAGAAATTATACAAATTGTTTAAACTGTACCATTTTTTGGCCTTTCCCCCAAAATAACACTAAACAAGGAGGAAACAGCATATACCGGTAAATTATTAGCCAGAAATGTTTTGAGCACCCAAATTGGTCTTAAAGTTTCCCATTCACTGTTTTATTGCTTTTCAAATTTGTAAATTTCTTACAGAGAAAAAAAAGGCTGAGACTCACTAGAATTTTGCTAAAAATGAGTATTTGGCAAAAAGGAGGGGATGGAGTGCCAATAACTACCTCACCCATTTTGCACTTCCATCACATTCATTTTCCAATTAAAGTATGCAAACCCAAATGTAATTACCTTGATCATTTTACAGATTTTGTGATTTATAATAAAGTGCCAAATTGCTTTCGTTTAATCCTAGAAAGTGAACCTTTCCTGCGGTAGCATTGATTTTAGTTCCATGATTTTAAATTGATTTTTAAAATACTTTTGACAACCTTGATCCCTTTCGATTGTCAAGAATTTCATGATTCATAATGAGTTGCAATAAAAGAATCAAATAAATCATCAACTTCAAGTACTGTATCTCAAAAATGTTTTTTGTGTGTGTAATGTAGTGATCAATTATTCAAAAGTAGCTCTGTGATTATCTTTACTACTGTGTAATATTGAAGACTTGTATAACAACAATTTAAAATTTAAAAAAATAGTGATTACGGTAGGTGGAAATGATAATAATAACAATATACAGATAATGATGATGATGATGATGATGATGATGATGATGATGATAATTATAAATAATAGGGGCCTATAACAATAGGCCCTGTTGGTAACAATAAATCTATTGCACTATTGTGTTAAATCAAAAAAAGTAATTAGACCAAAAATGTTTTTTGAGAAAAAATGACATTGGAAAAAATTTGAACTTTTAGACTAAATGATATATGGGACCCCTTGGTGATTAGTTGGCCAATTAAATAGCAATTGGACAAATCAATTTGAAGCATCCGGCTATGGGGTAAGAACGTGTCACACATGGCTTGTCATTTGTCTGTGGATAGGAAGAAAAGTTATACTATGAGGAACACCATGTGAATCAAGCTATAGTTTGTGAGAATAAGAAGGGAATTAGTTGTGACCAGCACCATAAGGAGAGAATTAAAACAAAGGAATAAGGAAGTGAGGACAGACTAAATGAATACGAGACAGAGAGGAAGTGAAATAAAGAGAGAGAGTGAGAGTGAGATAGATATAGAGGGAGAGAGAGAGATTGCCATGGAAATGAAATGTTTAAAATTAAGGAAGTGAGCAAAGAGGAAGAATAATACAACATTGAGAGTATAGGGGAAGAGTAAGATGAAAAGGAAGTTTGATTATTAAAAAATACTGAGCTGGGAGAATATAGAAAGTAAGTACGCATAATGAGTTAAGATAAAAGATTAAATCAAAAGGAGAGAGATAAGGAAATAAATAGAGAAGTACAAAATTAAGAAAAAGACTAAAGAAAGATACATTGAAATAGCACAACCATATTGATATATGGTTCACACCATTATAAGGTGTAAAGAATTGTTAAAGTCAAGATAACATTATTTTGCAACAATATTTTTAGAAATGTGTTTTGGAGAAATGAAAGCTTCGATCAACGCGGGGGGTTCCAACTTTTTGAGTTTTTCCTTGAATGTATCACCTTAACTATGTTTTAATGGAATTATAAATACCAGAGGGGTTGGATTGGATACGAGATGAATTAAGGCCCCCTTTCTCCGATTGTAATTATATACTTTATATTTTGTAATATGAAAATTCATTTGTGCCGAACATTCCTGGTGCGGTACGAATCGAGTCCGCCAGCGCCACGGACTCGAAATTCGATATTTCAGTACTATAGGGCTAGGGACGAGCTTGTTTGGAATCTTGAACGAGATTGATGAACTTTACTTTTACTCGGACTTCCGTGTTTTTTTCGTCAACTTGATCAAACTGTTCGACGAAATATTTCGGTAAATTTCTTGATTTATGGTATTAATGATATTATGATTTAGTAGTGTATGTATTTTTGTCTTTGTTTGTCTTTTAGAAAGCGACAGCCAGACGGCAACCTTTACAATTTTTAGGTGGGTCTGGCAAAAGAGATATAGTGGACCCACATGTGTATATTGGTGTATCGTCTTGAGATGAATGATTCCGTGGAGCGCGGAGGAGTCGTCAGTCGATGTGGGAGGCGAACCCCAAGCAAGGGCTGAATTGATGGTTACCTTACGCATATGCGATTCTTTGAAACAACAACTTGTTGGGTTAGAGAAAATTAACAGCAATAATGTATTTTCCTATTGTCAGTAAGGCAGTAGAGTCTATGTCAAATTCCAACAAATCAGGAGGATTGCATCACAATCGCCAAAACAGCTGAACTGTAACTGTTCGACTTCGAGTTTGAGTTTGAAGGAAATTGGATGTCAGGGCAACTTTTCATGAATCCGTCATTAGTACAAGTTTGCCGACAACCCTGTGAAATGCGTGTATTAAAATTAACTCGTGTCTCAATGGGATGGGATGACGGTGAAGTTGTTTTTATGACAGCTGTTTAATGAAACAATGCCCAGAAAGTCATTTTCTGTGACATTTAATGATTTATTTTAGTCATTTAAAAGTATGTAATAATGTAGGCCTTATTCTTAATTTTCTTACATTTAGACTTATTTTTTTTGTGTTAAATCGAGATGAATGAAAAGGTCCATGATGAATGAAAAATCAAGGCTATTAGAAAATAAGTTCTGAGAAGTACTATGTAAGAACATCACATTGGATAGAAACGGAACATTTTCAGAAGTTTTGATGGATTGATTGATTGTTTGATTGACATGGCACAGTCTGTTAAATACAGATCTTTGGCAGTAGAGTTCTTAAGTACATCCATTTTAAAGCATGTGTTTTTAAAGAAGGTTACATCAACTCGCATGTATCATTTTTGTCCATGCCTAAGGTTGTCATAAAGTCCATGTTATATCTCATTGTTGGCCAAGATTGTTACTATCATTAGATGTCTTGCAAGTTGTGTTTTTATGATATAATTAAACTTTGCCTACTCTGAAACATTTATATCAGTGAATCCCAGACATCCATCAAAGGGAATGTTAGATTTGATACTTCAAGTAAAAACATGTTCCTATCAAGATTTCAAAAGAAAAATATCAGACAATTTCTTTGTTGTTAGGAAAGGAAAGCACTTCATGTAATACAAAGTACATAATTGGGCTTTCTTGAAATATAGCTAAATTTTTTGATTTTATGTAAGATGTTTAGGAAGGCAAGTTTCTATCCAGATTATCTTATCTTTTACTTCACAGTATGTTGTTTACTTTCTTTCACCTTTTCAAATCTTCTAGTTCAGAGAGTATATAATATTTCCATTTTTTCCGTGTTGGGTTTTCATTTTTTGTCTAGTTTGAGGGCTGAGCTCATTACAGACCTTCAAAATGGCAACCCCATTGCAGCAGCAGGTGCACCTGACCCTGATTGACCCCACGCAGAGGACAGACCCAAACATTATTCGTCTGGCCATTGTGATGGCTGGCAAGGGAGGGAAGCTCTATTGTCTCGATCAGGTAAATATAGTTTACATCTAGAGATAGTTGCCTCACAAGAAGTATCTCCTGGGGGTGTTTCATGAAGATAAAGATCAACTTAAGTTGGACTTGAACTAGAGTAGGCCATTCATGTACTGGTTGCTATCACCATTGATCTCTCAATGATGATCTTTAGATAATATTATTCCTTCAATAATGAACTATCAAAAACTATAAATTCTGTAGTCCCATGAGAAACCAATGCCAGGAATGGTTAGAGGAACTAGTGGCATGAACTGCCTGCCCTTGTTCAAGACCAACTTCAGTCGATCTTAGTCTTTGTGAAACACTCCTCTGATTGGTTGGTCGTTCCCTCCCACGGAGGAAACCGTTCCATGGAATGACTGACCAGGAACAATTAGAGTTACATAATTTGTTTTATCCATGACCCCACTTATGTACGTGTGTGTGCACATGTCAGAACTATATATCTCATTACTGCTATGTTTAGCAGTAATAATAGATTTTCAATGAAGTGTGTCTTCGATATTAGTTATTAAGTTAAACAGATACAGGCATATGTGTATCTCAGCACCATATTGAAATAAAAATCAAAACAAACAACATTAAAAACAAGCATTTTCATGGGTTCATAACCCTGGGGCCAGATAGGAAAGCTAGCAGGAATCATGCTAGAAATGATTACTAATAATTTTGTTGTTACTCCATGAAAAGTTATAGTCACAAATTTCTTGAATTTTACTTGGCATCTTGTAGGCTATAAGCTTTAAGATTTTAATAAAGTTTATTTTCATCTTGTTTCTTTTCATGTAGGTGCACTTGTACATGAAACGCATTATGAATGTCATGGAATGTTTTCTCATACTTTTTCTAGATTAAACCCTTGAATGAGATTGTGGAGGAGGTGTGTACAGACTATGGCATCAACACAGCCGTCGCCACGGAATACGCGCTTCAGTATGCAGAGGGAGAGAAATACATCACTGAGGAAAACAGAAAGGATCTCACCAATGGAGACATGCTCAAGCTCACCGAATCACCCGTAAGGAGCGTTCTTTTAGTTCATTAACTCATTTACAGGGAGGGTATTTAATCACCTTAAAGGTAAAGACCAGTTATGGTCATGCGATTGGTGGTCCCTGTGTTAAGCCTATGGGACTTATACATTTCAGTAGTCAACGGGTTAAGAAGTATTTTTGCACAATTCAACCTCTTTGTACTTTCACCTAAATAAAAAATTAGAAAAATTAAATGTTATTTTGAACACATCATGAATGATATGATTTATCAATTAGGAGTGTAATGCTCAAATTTACATTTAATTTCTTAAAGGGTGACAAGTTAACAAGTTTTTAGATTAAAACAACAAAATACACATTGCTTTTAGATGAACAAGATATGTCACAGAGTTTCATACTCCATCCTTAGCCTGAATTTTACAACACAATAGAACCTGATATATACTCTCAGGATACAAAGAATATGACATCATCATATTGCCTAAATATTGGGATATGTCATTCACTATAATTAGTTTTGAACAAACTTTATATATTTTGTCAAATCATGTAGAACAAATCAGCCCTGGTCATCTTCAACAAACTTCAAGGAAATGCTCCATCCTTAGCCTGAATTTTACAACACAATAAAATCTGATTTATACTATCAGGCTATGAAGAATATGACACCAGATTGGCTTAATATTAGAAAATGTCATGCACTACAACATGATTAGTTTTGAATAAACTTTCCTTTATATATTATTTTGTCAAATCATGTAGAACAAATCAGCCCTGGACATCTACAACAAACTTCAATCCAGTGTCCCAGATGATATCCGTCTTGCCCTTATCAGGCTCTCTACAGCTTCCACCGACCTGACCTTTGCACAAGATTTCATCTCCAACCATGGAATAGAACTTCTCGTCAAGATGGTGGAGGAAGGAAGCCAGTAGGTCTTTCAAAGTTTCTTTAAGCCCCACTGCCCTACTTGTAGCTACTTGTGCCCTCTATATAGCAAACAATGCCTAAGCGGTACCTGTTGGTCCCTGACGATCCCCTTTTTCTTATGTTAAGTGAGAGCTGATTAAATGAGATAGTCACATGTCAGTGACCATGCAGGGAGGTTTAATCCCTCCTGGCCAGACTAGTGCAGACAGGCTTTAAAGATATCTGTTTGTTTGATTGAAGATAAACCTTCATTTTAACGGAGTCCGGCAAACTCCTAACCGATTATTTATGTGCATGTATTGAAGTAGCATCCGCGAAGAAATTTCGAAAAGAAATGTATAATTTGCTGAGTAATAAGCGAAACGAACAAGGCATTGTTGCATTTGATATGAACAGTCACAAATATGAAGTCATAATGATCGAGTTTTAAATTTCATCTTTTTTATGGACACCTTTTCATTTTGTGACTGATACCTCGGGTAGATTCACGAGGCCAACGCCAGGCAGTCAACACACTGAACACTGACTATACATCACAACGAGTAGCCAAGAATCAGTCAGTGAAAGGGGGTGTAGCATCGCAAATATTGGTTAATGCCATCTACAACTTCTTTTGGACAATCGCTCTTAAACAAATAGACTTGATTAATGGTCAGTGCGTGCCAGCGTTTGTGAAACAGACCAAAGCTCTCCCAACACTTCGGTTTTGCGTATGTTGCATGCACCTGAATAATACTGCGGTTGCGTCATCCGTAGTCGTAATTATATATCCGATTGGCCCCGAATCAGGCCATGGGAAAGACACATAGTCTCGTCATGCTGCACCCCCTTTAAGAGTTGGTTTGATGGTGTGACCAAGGTATAGATCAACTTTCACACGGTTCCGTCAGTCGGACCAACTGATATCCAATTTTTGTTTCAACTTGTATTTGTGCTGCAGGAATGGAGAGCCTCTATCACTTACACTCAAGTCTTTTATTGAACTGATGGATCACAATGTCATCTCATGGGATTCACTTTCTGCAAACTACGTCAAAAAGGTATGGTAGTTCATATATGTCTGTTCAGAGTCATTAACTTGTATGCTTTTACGTAGAATCAATGCACTTCTAGCTCTTTAACAGACAGTATCAATTTTTTGCAACAATGATAATGATGCCTAAGACAATGCCAGTGACATTGGCCATGGCAATGACATTGATAACGGTTTACTTACAAAGTCTTCTATTCTACTCCTTGTCTTCTATTTTACTCTTGTCATACCTTCAACGATCAACTTGCGCATGAGATAACAGTACCTACAGTTATGAGCAGAAGCTTTTACCTGTAGAATGTGCAGAGGGGCCACTATGTTAAGTCCAATATCTTGGGAAACAATAATATATTCATTAGATGTAGAGAATCACTATACAAGGAGTCATTACAAGGGAAACCATCCAAACAATGAATTTGTAGATACCGTAATTAACGTTGTATTAACCGCCCCCGTGTATTAACCGCACCCCTCTTTTTCGGCCTTCAAAAAAAAAAAATTTGGACGACGGCAGGATACGAACCCTGGCCGACACATGTAGATTGGCATCCGAAGCCAGCGCCTTAGACTGCGCGGCCTTCGCGCACCGATGCCTTACCCAGCAGTTTTTTGTAATGTATACATTGAAATGGATTCAAATGGCGACTTTGCGTGCTGGATCCTTCGGGGCAGGTCGTTAAACGGCCCCTTTTTTTACTTTTGCAATGTTTTGGCACGAGCTTGGATCAAGATCTATCGGCATATGTTGTTTTTGGAAGATTATTTTCGTCTTCATGTCAACAATGCCAGATAAAATGTGTGGAAATGTCCTGTACCATTCGTAGTCCCATATGTTCAATTTCGTGCTGGTTTTGACTTACTTTTTGTTTTGTTTTTGGGTGCAACGTGTATAAACCGCACCCCCGACATTGACATTTTTTCGGCGGCAAAAAGGTGCGGTTTATACAACATTAATTACGGTAACCAATATCTAGTTGCCTAATACAATGCGATGATGAGCCTGAAAACTACTGAATATGTTGTTAATTCTCAAAATTCTCAACATTTTGTTTGATTTTTGTAATACAGATTGCATCCTTTGTAAACAGATCAAGTGGTTTGGATTTCCAAGTCACAGAGAGAGCCTTGAATATCCTTGAAAGCAGCATTCTAAACAGGTATGGTTAAAGCTAAAGACCAGTTATGGTCATGCGATTGCATTGTGAAAGAAACATTGTGAAATCGATCAGAAAAGGTTGATTATCTAGCATAGTATTGGTGTGTACTGCAAGGTTCTGGAATCATCAGAATGATGAGAAAATTGGCCCAGTATTTGTAAAGTTACAAACACGTTACACAAAAAGATGTATATGGGACTATACGCAGAGTGCGCGACACATGCGTTTATATCTCTCACAGACCATAGATAAACTAATTTACCAAATATATCAATTAGTAGGCGGTTTCCCGGCAATTTTTTTATCATCATGTATTAGTCAAAACATATTCTTTAACATGATTGGTAATAAGAGCTTCCATTTCATTTTTTGAAATTGGGGTGTTTCCAGTACTGGTCTTTACCTTTAATAGAGTATTTTCCCTGTACATGATCAGTTGTCCCACGCCTATGGACTAAACTCCCTGCATTTCCTACAATTCTTCTTCATTTGTTGATTGACTGAGGGACAGCAAGCACAGTGAATCCTCAGGAAAAGGCACTATATAAATCAAGTTATTATTATTATTATTATTATGTTTATCATTAAAATCACCCATATCTGGAGCCTGTATTTGATGGAATTCAAGCAAGTCTTTTCACATAGAGCAAGTGATTCATGATTAAGATGATGACAACATTTAAATTCTTTTCTCAGTTCACAAACCTTCTTCCGACCTGTTATTGATCAATCTTGTAGACACACTTGGCATGCAGAATTTCAAAAAGAAGTAGATTTCAATGTATAAATAGGATTACTGTCTTTCCAATGTGGGTAGCTACATTCAAAATTTGATTTTACAACCATATATGTATTCGGGTATATTATATATTTTCCTGTTGTTAACAATCTCTTAAGTGATCATTGTCATTTTTCTTTCTCAGTACCAAGCTGTACAATGTGATAGCCAATGAGATCACATTCCACAACATGACTCAACATCTGGAAAATGTGTAAGTACCTAAATACATTCTATTCTACTGTGAACATAATAATAATAATAATAAAGTAATTTTTATATAGCGCATAATAATAAATTCTCTATGTGCTTTACAACAAT
>BEXV01000149.1:349041-364784 GCA_003118195.1 Hemicentrotus pulcherrimus | reverse complement strand
CATCATCATCACCATCATCATCATCATCACCATCATCATCACCATCATCTTCATCATCACCATCATCACCATCATCATCATTTAATAAATCCATTGTTTTACTACCAACATGAACAATCCCTCCCAACAGATGTCTTATTATTCCTTGTCTCTTTTCCTTTATTTGAAGTCAAAACCCTGGTATCCAGCAGAACTGTCTTGCCCTAATGAATGCTCTCTGTCTTAAAGCTCCAGAGGATAGGAAAAAGGTCAGTACACAAGAAACCAAACAATCAGTTCTCATGTACAATCTTTTTTAGCAATCTTATGTAAATGTTTGTTGGAGACCCAGAGGCTGAACTTCAACATAGAGCAACTCGGCCTTGAGCTGGTAGTCCTGGGACCTTCCACAAAGCATTCTTTCAATGACAAAAGACAAACATCGGTGACAAATCTGCTGATAACCAATCAGAAGCAAGGATTTCAGTAGCTTATAACAAAAACTGGCATATGCACTGATGACAAGTTTTGTGAAACACCACCCTGGTTTACATGGTTACCAGTAGCAGGAAGAACATGACCTGACCTGACACTTGTCTTTCAAAATCAACCACTTTTTCAATGAGATATATTCAGATTTATTCTTAGCTATGCTTTGCTCTACGTACATGTATATTCTTATTATGGTTATGGAACCACATGCCTTTCATTTGTGTTAGAAGTGTTAATCAGATTTTGCGCTTGTGCATGTAACATGGTACTGTGTGTTTGGAGACAGAAAGACATCAGCGCCTATCATTTACACAGAGTGACTGCAAGCAGACTGTATATAAATTCACCTTTATAATTTTTAAAAAACAAATCCCAAACACAGACTTCAGGCAAATTGTTTCGAACCATTATATGTTAAAATTGGAATCGTTTTACAATATTTATCCTCTAATAAAGGAAATGACTTTGAAATAAAACTGTTTAAATATTCTTTCAGACCACTTGTTTTAAAATGAAAAAACTAATCACATGTAATTAAATAATTTGCTTTCTGATACAGAGATTTGAAGAAGCCCTTTCAGCAAGAAACATACGTGTCGTCATAATGGAGGTGAGACATTGTTTATGTTACCTATGTTGTGATCCCTCTTCTCTTATTCCTTTGAAGTGTACAAAATGAAGTGCATACCCAGCTATACTGGTAAATAGTATGTCTTTGATTCATTAACTGTCATAGAGTTACATGTATAGACAGATTTTCAGCGTGTTGGATGTTATAGCCTTCTCGTACAATATTCATTCACAGCAAGGACAGCTGTGCTTGCTGTCCACTTGACCCATATGCAGAATATATACTTGTGTTTTTTTGTTGAAATTCACTAATGTTAATTTTTTAAAATCTATATATTACATAGTATTGAATTAATATTTCCATTTGAATTTCTGTTGGAATTTGTGTTCCAATTCTTTCTCCACTCTCTTCCTCTTCCTTATGGCATTTCTGTTGTTAAAGAAGATATTTTGTTTCGTATTTTGTCTTAGAAAATCATCCGCTCTCAGAACATTGGAACAGAGATGACGCACCAGCTTTACGTCTTCCAGCAGCTGACCTTTAACCTTTTGGAGAAACGCAGGATGACCCCGATTGACACAAGTAGTGTTGTAAGCAACATCCTTAAGATATGAGAGTTCTATTAAAAGTCTATATACTTTGGGGTGACCTTCTTGGTAACATTCACATCACATTATAGTGTGGATGTGAATGAGGATAGTTGCAACAATATTTTCTTTCTCTCTTTCTTTCTCTGGATTTGTATACTATTTTCATGTTAATGGTGTGTCTGCTTCTTTGACTCACCTTGTTTTTGTCTATTTCTTGTTTGTTTGTCCTTTTTTCTGCATTTGTTTATATATCTCTTTTCAGTTTCATTTTCTCTGTCCTAGGACCCCTTTCTGTACAACTTTGTTCTTTTGTTCTAGGATCATTCTTTTTCTTTCTTTCTTTATTCCGATATTTGCATTACGGATGTCCGTCCTTAATATCTCACTTTTCCCCTCCCCCCTTTCTCCATGTCTGTCTGTATGTCTATTTCTGTCTCTGTATTTGTCTCTCCCCCCCCTCTCTCTCTCTCTCTCTCTCTCTCTCTCATCCTCATCTGTTATCTCCTCTTCCCCTCTAAGTTTACAAGTGGATTCCTCTTTGCCATACTGCATCTTATCTGTAATACACCTCTCTTTATTTCTACATATCCATGCATGTCTCCCTCTTCTCAGTCTGTGTTCGTGATTAATATGAAACCAATCTTGAATTTTCTTTAACAGAAACACAAAGAATTCATTGAGGAGCTCAGATCACACGCCTTTGGTCATGATATGGACTCAACAAGGGGTCCTGCTAATGATTACAAGAGACTTGGCTTTCAGGTAAGGCCTTAGAGTACATTTGCTATTCAAGATACAATTTTCCTTATGGAATTGTGTATACAACTGTTGGACTCAAGTCCTGTTTTGTCTGAAATGTCTTTTCTGGTATAATACATACAAACCTTTCAGTATGTATGAATTGCTATGTGTATTAACATGTTATATAGGGTTTTGTATTTACTTTAACACATGTGTCAACATTTTTGCATGATGATATATCCTTATATGTTCTTTCGGACAACGGAAAAACACAAACATGTGGTGAAATTCTTGACTCAAAATGAAGTTTGTCAGTGAGTTCTTTCATGAGCATTGGAATAAGTAACAGGTATTTTATGTTTCTCTCTTCAGAATGCTGAACACCCTATCAAGGACTTCATGGAAGTCCCTCCAGGTCTACTAGCCCTTGAGTGCACCACTCACTTCGCAAATGTCCACAATGAGGACTACACAAGGGTAAGAATCAGTGATTCAAAGATGTAAAGATGTGTTTTTGTTTATAATAGGGATGCTAATTTTGACTTCTTGTATATCAGAGTGCTCAATGCAGTTGCAACATTACAGTGGGTTTAGTATTGGTTCTGATTTTGTGCTTACAGCATTCAAGGAATATCTTTATACCAGACACTTATTTGCTACACTTGGGTGCAGAGATGTAGAGTGGCAAATTTAAATTGATGTTGACCAATTTGGTGCCAAGCCATCTTTTAATTTTCATATCAAATTTTAAATTCTATTTCAGGTTGTGTTGGAGAACTGTTCTCGAGCTGATGAGCATGAATGCCCCTTTGCCAGATCCAGCATCGCTCTTACTAAAATGCTTTGTGAGATCCTCAGAGTTGGAGAATCACGTAAGTCCTGAAATAATTGTAACAGGTTCAAAGTTATGGTTGGAATTTGTATAAGTGGGGCTATCTGATTAACACTAAAGGGTCCAGGGGGCAGAATCCACCCCATGTACTGCAGTACCCTTCAGTGGTGGGGAGAATCCCCCATGCTTTATTAGATACAGTCTTTCCTGTCTGTAGCAACCACTCAAGGGAAACACAAAAAGTTGTCTTTGTAGACAGGTTCCTTTAGTACATGTTTCAATGAGAAACAATTTTCAGGGGAAAGAAAAAATGTGGTCTTTGTAGACAGGTGGACACTAAAGCAGGTTTGACTGTAACATCAACATAACACCTTTGCAGAGTTACAGAGAAGGTTGAGTTCTTGGAAGAGGTGAAAAATAATTCTTGAACTTTATCATTAGTTTTTATGCAAGTGTGGAAGAACATCAGATAAAACATGTTCCTGAAAAGCATGGCTCTTCAAATGCCTTCATATTTTAATAATGGCATGTAACAGCATAAAAGTCGGGACAGATTTTTATGCCACATGATCGTGTATAGTCCCATATACATATTTCTGTGTACAGTGCTTGTAACTTTACCAAGACTGGACCAAATTTCTTATCATTTTGACGATTCCAGAACCTTGCAGTACATACCAATACTTATATGCTAGATAATCAATCTTTTCTGATCAATTCCACACCAATTCTTTCTAGTGCTGTCATCGACAAGCCTTCTGTCGACAACCTTGTCGATAAAAGTGCATTTTTACGGGAAGGCGACATGTCGACAGGGATAGTATATTGTCGACAAGAATCAACCCATTTATAGGCTTTACACGCACTTTGAATCATTTTACAAACAACACTGTTTTTTATAACAAAACACTTTGGTTTTGTGTAATTTGTATTTCAAAGTGAACACAAACTCGAAATCGGTCATCTTACTTACGGCTGCAGCAAATAAAAATCATTCACGAACAATTGTTGGCATGCACGCCGGTGTTGGAAGGATTGCATTCTTCCAACCATCTGTCGACAATGTGTCGTTGTCGGCTAAAATTCAAGACGACATGTCGACAAAGATTTTTTTTCTCGATGACAGCACTAATTCTTTCACTATTAAAATCGCATGACCGGAGCTCAACTTTATCTTTAAGGCTAAATGCTAACGAGAAGAAAAAAAATCCACCTCACTTCAGCCGATAGCTAGATAATTATTTCATTGTATTTTTGTTAAAAACAGCCAATGAGACTGGAGCCGAGTACTATCCAATGTTCTTCTCCTGCGATAATTCCTTTGAGGAGTTCTTCTGTCAGTGCATCAAGCTCTTCAACAAGACATGGAGAGAGATGAGAGCCTCCCTGGAAGATTTCCCAAAGGTAAGAGAGTCATCAACACTTGCTTAAAACGTTGGTATCCAACGCAATTTTAGTTTTCAACTACCTTATCCATCCGGCCGGGGGATGCCCAATGTGCCTGCAAAGTAGGATTATTACCTTGGTTGTAGCCCAGCTGCCCTAAGACGCTTAAACATTCAAAGAGCTGATTCCTACCAGGCACCCATTTACTTTACCTGGGTGAAGAGTGTGTCAAATGTAGATTGATATTTTGCCAAAGGACATTAGTGCCTTGGCGGGACTTGAACCATGAACCATGTGATCCACTGCCTGGTGAAGTATCCTCTAGACTTCTTTAGACCATGAGTAGTACCTGTACTGCCATTCCCCCAAATACTCTCATTTCCATCAATAGCTCTATCTACAGTAATACTGCTGCCCATATTACCAATAACTCCAGTTGAATCAATATGTGCATCTCTCCTTGTAGAAGTGTCGTAGTCGAGTGGTTTAAACACTCAACTTAAAATTCAAAGGTCGTGGTTCGATCCCCGATTCGATACTAATGTCCTTGGCAAGGCAGTAATCTTCAATTGCCACACTTACGCAGGTGAGGTAAATGGGTACCTGGCAGGAATTATTTCCTTGAAATGCTAGAGTGCTGTAATGGCAGCTAGGCTAAAGCCTGGGTAATAATAAATGCTCCTCGGAATAGAATTTCTAGATAGATGGCGCTATAGAAATGCCTATTATTCTTCTTCTTCTTCTTATTACCTTTCCAAGGTGATGACGGTCGTCCAGGACCAGATCAAGCGAGCCCTGAAGGTGAAGGAGCAGTACAAGCCCACCACCATGGAGAACTTCTGGAACAAGCTCCAGCACTTCAACTACAGCGAGATCCTCAAGCTCAGGCACCAGGAGAGGGACAACAAGGAGGAGGGCACGTCTCAAGCCAGGCCCGTAGTGTAAGTCAGAGTTCTGGGAAAGACGGCTTTGGCAGTAAGCCACTTCGGAGATACAGTCAAACCTGCTTTAGTGACCACCTGTCTACAAAGACCACCTGTCTACAAAGGCCACAATTGTTGTTTCCCTTGAAAATGGTTTCTCATTGAATCATGTACTAAAGGAACCTGTCTACAAAGACCACGTGTCTACAAAGGCCACTTTTTGTGTTTCCCTTGGGTGGCTGCTATAGACAGGTTTGACTGTACTACAGTCAAAGCCGCTTTAGTGACCACCTGACAAAGACCACATTTTTTGTTTCCCTTGAAAATGGTTTCTCATTGAAACATGAACTGAAGGAACCTGTCTACAAAGACCACTTTTTGTGTTTCCCTGGTCGCTATAGACAGGTTTGACTGTATCTGCACATGGGCAGATGAAGGTCATTTTTCCCAAAATGTAAAAACCATCAAGACAACTGCTCGATGCGTGTTCATGGAAGTTTTGTATTCATTATTCATTTATGCTCTGGCGGTACATTCTGTGATACGCAGGTGGAAGTATTCTTTTCAAGAGGGTAAACAAAGGTATTCATGAAGCACCTCCATCACTTTGGCCATGTTTATTCTAAGATGCACAAAGTGGGACGTCCCCATGTGTAAAAAAAGCTGTAGATATTTGGGGATCATTTGAACAAGTGCTTTCTCCGAAGTGGCTTATGAGTACATGAAAGAAGTTGTATCATTTGATTTATAATCTACAATAAATTTCAAAAGAAAACTATTCTGTCACTTTGACCTGACCTGATGTTGTCCAAACTCCAAACTGATTCTCCCTGGGTTGTATAACACATGTGGTCCTCTGACATTAGCTCCGTGGTCAATGTCCCACATTAACCAAATACCTATCCTCAACGCTGTACCTGATACTATTCCTAACCCTAATCCTAATCCTAAATCTAATACAAAACCCAATTGTAACCATGATCGTTACCCTATACATATAAATCACATAAAGCCCAGAGCAGTTGTTGCTGCAACAAATGTCAAGAATATATTCCCCTGATTTCAGGTACCTCTAGTGATTAATCACATGTTTATAATAGAGGAAAAATGATGTTTCTTCTTTTCTGTAAATCTCAGAGACCTGAGGAATCAGATCGAGCCTGAAATGATAGACCTAATCAAACAACAGAGACTAAGGTTCCTGGTGGAAGGTACCATGTTCAACCGCTACAATCAAAGGGGACGTGCACAAGGTAAGAGACAGACAGCCATGCTAATACAAAGCGTATGGGCAGGGGNAAATGTTCTCACATCTTTTAGAAGAAAAAAGATATACCAATGGGGATGTCTTCCTGACAAGGTCTCTCTTTAAACCCGAGGTGGGGGAGGGGGTAGGGGACAATAAAAAATTAAAAAAGGAAAACAAATCCTGACAAGTGGAAATTATGTTCTCAAAAGTTTTGATTGCCTGTTTCAGTCCAAAACGAAAAAGATAAGTTATCAAATAGTACTGCCTACCAATTACTAATGTCTTCGTTATATTTGTCTCTAGATCGGTTCTGGTTCTGCCGTCTCTCGCCCAACCATAAGATGATCCACCATGGAGACATAGAAAGCCACCAATCACCACCAAGCTATGAGACTCTCACCAATAAGAGTAAGTATCTCATGGATCTTAATGCCCAACTGCACTAATTGCAGCTACTTGCGCCCTCTATATAGCATACAGTACCAAATCGGTGCCTGTTGGTCCCCCATGATCCCATTTTTCTCATGTTAATTGTGAGCTGATTTGATGAGATAACCACCTGTCAGTGACCATGCAGGGAGGTCTAATCCCAAACTAGTACAGACTGGATTTAAAGGAAATATATTTTGCACTACTCGAAACAAAGTCAGACACTAGTAATATTGAAGCAGTCTTGAAAAGTTTTTGTTATACCGACCAAATATTTTTAGTGACAATTAGTGACTTTTGTATTAAATTATGTTATCTTTGGTGTAGGATTGACCTAGAAATGTATGAGTCGTTCTTGAGAATCTCTTACCGTCAGATGGTATTTGGCCTCTGTCTGTATGGTTAATGATACATGTAGCAATGATGTTGGTTACAGCCCACTAAGCTGTTGAGTATATTATAGAGGTAATCAGTCAATAGATGCAGAGCCATTGCATGAAGACAGAGAGACACAGGTTATTAATATTCGTATTCTCCTTTATTTTTTTTTTTCTTCAGTTGCTGTGGCTGATATTCAGGAGGTCCAGACAGGGAAGGACTGCCAGCATGTCCGCAATGTCCGAGTAAGTATCCGAGTATCTCTGGAAGAGAAATAGTAAGATTTAGGCATTTCTTTTTTTAAATCAATGTAGTATGGTTCACAATCTTGCCGTCTTGCAACTTAAAGAGAAGGTTGAGTTCTGGGAAAAGATGAACAATAGTTTGTAAGTGTTATCATTGTATTATGCAAGTGTTGAAGAACATCAGATGAAAAATGTTTCCTGAAAAGCATGGTTCTCCAAATGCCTTAATATTCTAAATGTGGCATTTAACATCATTACAATCGGGATGGATACTAATGCCACATGTTCATGTAGTCCCATGTACATCCTTCTGTGTACAGTGCTCGTAAATTTACCAAGACTGGGCCAAATTGCTTATCATTTTGCTGATTCCAGAACCTTGCAGTACACACCAATACTCTTAATGTAATATTTGAACCCTTTGCAGGTTGATGGAAGTCTAGCCTTCTCCATCTTACATCATCCAGACCATCATCTAGACTTCATTGCTCGAACACAAGAAATCGTAAGTATACCTGAGCTGCAATCCCAGTGTTATCCTAGACTAATCTAGAGGAGAGGCTTATGGCTCTGTAGTAGAGCTGTGGTCTAATCAACGGGAGGTCCCGGGTTCGAAACCAAGCCAATGCGCTTGTGCCCTTTGGTAAGGCATTAATCCTCATTTCCAAGTCCCTTGGAGAGGACTTACAGCTGTAGGCTCCCTGGTTGTTTACTTAAAAGCATATGTACAAGCTTTCTTAGCAGTCGGGTAAAACAATCATCGATAATCAAATCTCTAGTAAGGTTGAGAAAATCAGATTGTTTTTGCCGGGGCTCTCATCACTACCATCCTATCAACATTGTCACTATCAGTATCACTATCACAACTATAACTATCATCATTGTATGATCTTTTTTTGTTGTATCATCATCATGATCATGAATATTTAATTTCTTCAAATTGTATAAGTGTTCACGGGCCAGTCCAACCACATTAATGATTGTATTTACCGAGTACCCATTCAACATCTGGGTGGAGAGAAGTAATGAAGATAAAGTGCCTTGCTTAAGGACATGAATGCCATGTCAGGGATTGAACCCATGGCCTTTGTACCTCCAGTCCAGCATTTAAACCTCTTTACCACAACTTTACATCATCCTTTTTTTACTACTGTGGTAAAAAAACATTGTACATGGCAGCCTAGGGCATGAATTAAGTACAATTTACATTACTGGTAATAATAAAACAAGAATAAATAATGTCATTAAAATAGTACATTCGTAACAAAACAATAGGTACACACTTATTTAAAAAATATCGATGGTGAGACAACGGAAATGGGTAATGGATGTGAGAAAATAGAGGTTTTATGACATGACTTAAGCAATTTTTTCACTCTCCTCTCCTCTCGCCACACAGTTTGACATGTGGACGGACGGCCTCAACGTGCTCCTGGGCAAGCCCATGTTCAGCAAGCAGAAGGAGGCTGACCTGGAGGCCCTCCTGGGCATGGAGATGAAGATCCGTCTCCTGGACATGGTCAACATCCCCATCCCGGCAGCGGCTCCCGTCATACCGCCCCCGCCCACGGACTACAACTTCTACTACGAACAGATATAAATCAGCCTATAAACCTTGTTCACATTTGGCTTGGTAATTTGCCTACGAGAAAAAAACCCATCTCAAAGTGAAGGGGTGGTATTCTTGAAAGCTGACTAACTTTAGTCCATGGTTTAATCCTCCGACTAACTATGGAATGCCAAGTTTCCATATGAATATATTTTTGAATAATTTGATATACCCCTTAATTACCATGATAACATAATTATTTTTTAGTTAAATTATGTTTATTAAATATGTTATTACATTTTATTTTAATTTAGTGACAGATTGAATTATTCAAAAACATATTTATATGGACACTTGGCATTCCATACTTAGTTTTAGGATTAAACCATGGACTAAAGTAAGTCCTCTTTCAAAAATACGACCCAAAACATTTACCTGGAAATGAATGGCACGTAGAGAAATTAAAAAAAGGAGCTTTGTGCAACGTAGTTACTAAAACTTAGCGGTACTTACTTATCTCTGTGTTAACAGATACAGAATTGTGAAGCTCACTTTGCTTTACGTCATCATCTAGTTTTGCTGCAGTGTTTTTTTCAGTGTGGTTAACCACATCAATTGTGAATGAGGCTCCATTATGTCCCCATTATGTATGGTGCTAGACTACATGCTGGGATAGGTAAGCAGCAGATTATTTTTTAGCAAGACAGGAGTATTCCACTTGTCTTATGTAATCATCCGACTTAACTTTATTGGTAGAAAAATCACATTTGACAAGTTTTAGAGATACAAATGACATAGATTATAGCAGCTGAATCACGAATAACTGTACTTTACATGTGGATTGTTGCAAGTTGTAGTAAGTCCTCTTGTGCTGTTAAATGCCATGTATATGATTTGTTTTTTTCTTTTTTTAAAACAGAATGAATATGAAAGTCTCATATGGGATAAGACAAAGTGAACAGTCCCATCGTTTGGCATTGTTTCTTTTTTCTCCACTTGGTGAATTAACAGTTCTATGGATTACACTTGAGGGTAGGTAATAGATTCAAGATTCAAATGAGGTTTTATTCACGACTTGTCAAAAAGTCCAATGACTAAAAATGCAAGTTTACATCAAACATACAATCATATATAAAAAGCATTCAAAACCATATATTTAATTGGCTACTATTCTTGGTGTTTGGATGAAGTACCGGTTATAGAAGATCCAGGATACGTAGGGTGTGACCATTAAGCCCATTGGGGGAGGGGTAGGGGAGGGGGCGAGGGGAGTGAAAGTCATTTACTTAGTTGCCTGAACACAGATATCACCGGTCCATGATATTTCAATTGGATATTACTGAAAGTAGTATTGTTACAAATCTTTCACATATTTATATTTTTTTATATTGGAGTGCGTGCCACGGTGAGCCAATGCATTGTGGGTACAAGTGCTTTACATATATTCCATTAACAAGTTTTATCCCTTTAGCTATGATGTTGTCAAAATCAGGAGGCGTGGTTGCTCAGTGGTAGAGCAGTGGTCTCGTAACAGGGAGGTCCTAAGTTGGAAACCACGTCGATGCACTTATGCCATTTGGTATGGCATTAATTCTCATTACCAAGTCCCTCAGAGAGGACTTAAAGGGCATCGGTCCCCTGGTTGTTTACTTACAAGCAAATGCTTTCTTAGCAGTGAAACAATCATAAACCAAAACAAAAAAAGACCACAGCAACTATTCTTGCTAGAATGTAACTTGCTCTGTGCCCAAAACAAGCATTGTGAATTAAGAAAGAGAAAAACCTACAGTAAATTCCCCCAACAAGGGCACCAACAAGGGTAATAATAGTGTCAAAGCATACTTCAATCTGTAAAGGTTGTTAATGTCCTAATCCATTCCCCTGCTGCCAGGCTATCCAGCTCATGTCAAAGCATACTTCAATCTGTAAAGGTTGTTATTGTCCTAATCCATTCCCCTGCTGCAAGGCTATCCACCTCACTCATTCCGAACGAAGGGTTTACATATCTCTGCACAGAAAGCTGCACGCCACTGAAGCAAAAACAATGAAACGTTGATTTATTTTGATACGTACCATATATTGTAGATTATGATGGAGCATGTTTATTAACTTATTATTACAGGGTGATTGACTGTGATTATATTTAATCAACTCGGGTGAAGGGATGGTTATCGACCAGTGATGAAACTAAACACTTGCAGTGAGTGTTATTGATTATAAAATGTATTATTGATGTGACTTTGAAAAAGATATGTTACGTCAATTACTATGTATGATTAGCAAATTTATTTACTGGTATGAAAGAATTTTATTTATTTAATTATGTAGGCATTTTGTAATATTTTTGAATTGTAGATTTTTTGTATTTGGTAATTGGTATTATATGAGGTTACCCTATCTGCTGATACATGAACATGAACATAAATTTTTCATCAAGTTAGAAAAGGTATCATTATGCATTTTTCACTTGAGTATTGTAATATTTGAGAACCTGAATTGCTATGCTGAATTAGAATGTTAATTCTTTCTTTTTGAATCGATTACCAGCGAAAGATAATTCTTTCCAATTTTTAGTTATGTCTAATATATATAGTTGTACTTGGACCAATCTATTTTGTATGCAGACATTAGAATGTAGCGGGACTACAGAACATTGAACAGATTTAAACAATCTTAGAATGCAGTACAGTTGCATGGTTTGATCAATAACCAGTACCGGTATATCAATATTGTGTAGATAATATTATTTATGTATTATATTGTATACCTTTGTATGTACTCATATATCATGATCAACATGCACTTATCTAATTGTTTTAGTTATTGGTATGATATAATCTTGGGAAATTGGCCACCTTCCATAATGTGTGAACACACACAAACACACACACATGTAAAGTCTATGGAGGTGGAAAGAAGTCCCAGAACTATTGCACATGATATACATGTACTACTACTTATGTATAGTGAATGAGTTGGTACTTATTTCACCAGAATGCTGACCTTCTGTATGGTTATAACTGGGGAAAGTGTTCTAGTTTTAAAAAATTTGAGAGAAAGCAAAATTATTTGAATGGCTGTGGTATTAATAGGATCTAATCATTACCAATTATGTCTCTAAAATTGAGACTAATGTTGACAGGAAAGGGAAGCAAAAAAAGGACTGCATGGTGGATGTGGTCACCTGTATGGATAACATGATACGCTACATGTATAATTTGTTATGTATAAAGCACACACAATCATATATGGGGTCATGCACTTCATTTTGTTTAATATACATGTACAATAATGGTGTTTGTAGAAGTCGATCAGGGAAAAATAGAAACGATGAATGTTGTTGCAGGATTCCAAATGTGCTATTGTTCCATATACTTTTAATACTTAGTGTAACCGATCCACTCTTGAGATGGGCCCATTAGCTTTATATGTCTTTGTGAAATGATACAGGTCAATGCACTTTTGGCGCTCAGCAGTCAAATCATACACGTATTTCCATGTTGCATCATTTTAATTATTGATGTAGAGAAGTGACAAATGGAAAGTAGTTCTCGAGGTATATGTTGAGAGCCACATCTCTGTAGACAATATGGACAGAGCCATCTACATACATGTATACACAGAGAGTTTGGCCGACTTGGTTTCACTTGGTCACAACATGGCAAAAAGTATAGCTTTTGTGCTTGTCCAACAAAGCAGTACCAGTACAAGTATTTGCCATATTGTGCAGAACTTGAACCAGGTTGGTCAAACTCTCCTAAGCAGTGGCTTTGGATAGGGGTATTGAATTTTGTATATTTTACATAGGGTATGGACTATGCCCTTCTCGCTCTCAACTAAGTATATACAGGTAAGAAAGACATAAAGGGTGCTAGTTGTACATATTTGATAGTGAAAATGTTTCTTTCTAGTACAGGTAGACAAAACTATTTTTGTTCTCGTAAACTTGTCCCTTGTTTAAACCTTCCAGAATCTAGAGTCTTGCCATTATCAATGTATCCTGCACCTAATTGTCATATTCTGTGCTTATTTACTTGTAAGTAATAAATGCACTTAAATGTAATACTGATTTTGACCAAGATTATCACCCATTTATGTGACGTGTTGAAAGTTATGATTAGATTTACTCAAGTTCTCACTTACTGAACATAAAAAGAAAGGAATTAAGTTAATTTATGTGTAATTTGACAAAAAGTAGGTCTCTTTTGATGAGCTGTAATAGTGGAAATAATAGTTTATCCTTTTCGATTTTGAGGAGTAGGCTAAAAATGAAAGCCTCTACACTACAAAGTTCACCCCAGGGGTTATGTAGCATCACCAAGTAGTCTTGATGAACATAAATGTCAGGTTATATTCTTTTTGTTTAACTTTCAATATGTGCACTGAGATACAAGCCTACAATGTTTTGTATGTATTTGTATAATGATATATGCAATAAATACACCATGAAATATAACAATGTGTATACACCTAATGCTTTTAAATTGACTCATAAATGTGTAACTAACATTTGTTGATGGTGTATGGTACTAATCAAAGCTCGTTCACACTGTCAGGCCAACTCTAAACCCTTCGTTTTTTCACGGTTCAGTTCACATGTCTCCACTTACTCAAGGCTGGCTTCTTTTTCTTGCACACACTATTGCCTTCATATTACCATGAACATGCCATCAATGAAGCTGTTTGGTGCAACAAATTCACGATTCAATAATTCTTTGCCATTGGGAGTAATGTAACGTTTTGTGTGGGTCTGGGATTGGTCTTGTCAGCTTGACTAAGGTATCGATCTAGATTACAAGATAAATGGAGAGTCGACTACCTATTGAGCTTTGATGCTTGAAACTGAGATGACAGTGATGAAAAATACTGATGGGGGGTCAATTTCAAATTTCTCTGATGGAACAGGGATACTCCTTTCTTTAAATCTGAAGTACTTTTCTTTCAAACAGCTGACAAAATGAATAATTGTAATTGCTCATATTCCTTTCAGTTCAAGAGATTCAAAGGTTCAAACTGAACCACTCTGATGTAAAAATTACAAGTTACTGTTTAACAAGATGAGTTGAAGCAATCAATAAACAATTGTAAAAAGAATATCCAATTGTTTTNATCTAGTTCTGTAACTTATCCCAAAATCAGTGTTTAAGGAATTTGACAAAATAATCACAAGTGTATGACATTCATTTCAAATTGATATGTTTATAGAATTATAGCATATGATTATTATATTGCATACTTGTTCATACTTAGTATTACAAAGGGAACATAAATAGAACTTTCTAAAACGTTTTTAACATTTCATGTCAATATAATCTCTTTTTTTGTTTTCAACTTCATTATCTATTAACAGCTGTAAGACAATATACAATGTATAATCACACATTCAGGACCAAAAACTATCTGCAAATAAAAGAAAGTGATAAACGTTGATGTAAAAATAAAAAAAACAAGAGATTTGTGCTGGCCATGACCTAATAATCAATTTTGGTCAATATGATTTTTTTTTCTCTCATGAGACTAAACATGGGATATTAGACTTGTCTAGTCTTCTGCAGGAAAACATGAATAATCTTTAATTTCTGTTTTTATCCTAATGTCCACAATTTCAGGCAATAACATTCTTAATTCGCAGAGTTTGTCTTTTCCTATTCTGCATGTACAAAACAAGCAGGAATATGATGTGATGATTTTTGTCATTTTGGGGTCAATATTTTTGAACTTGTATAGCATGTGACCTTTAGTTCGCTTGTATTAAAAACATTGCCAGATGAATATTTCCAAATGTGGGAGCATTACCCCATTCCATATTTCCTTAATCACTTTGAATGATATACAAATCTCCATTAATTGAACATTGATGTACATGTACATGTGAAAGGGGAGAATACACCTGACCAAGAACAAGACTTCAAACAGGACAGTTTAAGTTAACACAACAATAATAATAGCTTTATTCTATAAGACTCTTCAACAGAAACCATAGCTGCTGCTAGCCTTTTCCCAAGTCCCTGCAGCTTTTCTAAAAATGTCTCACTACATGTACATTGTAAACCCTTATACATGTATCAATGAGAAAAAATTGTTCTTCTGATGAATATTATAATATAAGAACATGTGCATAATATGATGGCAAGAACAGCTTTTATAGTCCTGATATAGAATTTATGGATGCACTTATGCAAAATTGTAAATTCTTTAAGAAAATAGTATAAAAACAAACAACATCATTGGTTTGTACTGCTACAAAAAGTGAACATGTCCATCCACTTGCTTTGAACGATCAATATAACCTGTTTCTTGCACCTCCCCAAAAATGCCATTATTGGTAACCACACTGTCCACTTTATGATGATAAACATGTCCACTTTACCTCATTTTA
>BEXV01000149.1:322106-337372 GCA_003118195.1 Hemicentrotus pulcherrimus | reverse complement strand
TTGTGGTGAATAAAGCAGAATTCTCCTTTTCTGTTTCTTATTTCTATTTCAAATAACAGAAAATGAAGAACAGGTTGGCCGAGTACCGCGACCAACAGGAGGAGGACTCTAAGAAGCTAAGCCAAGACACGCAGGAGCTAGCCCAGATGTACCGGGAGAAGACGCACTATGAGGACCTCCAGAACGAGTCGCTGCGGCTGAAGGAGCAGGAGCAGCAGGAAGAGGAGGATTATGGAGGAGAAGCAGAGATGACTTACACGTCTCCTCAGCAAGGGCAGAAAGATCCTTATCAGGGGTTGACCCCCAATGAGAAGATGCTTCTTAGGAAGCAGCAGAAAGCTGATCAAGAAGCAATGAAATTAAGGTAACGCAAAGTGGGTTTCTTCATTCTTGTCACTATCATTACAGCATTTTTAGCTGGAGGCATTATGTTCTCGGGTTGTCCGTCCTTACGTCCCGTTCTCGTAATTCCCACCAAACTTGGGTCATGTATGTATCTTGCAGAGCCAATGAACTGAGTAGATTTTTGGGGTCATGTGGTCACAGGTCATAGGGCTCATTATGCTCATTATGTATGCAAAAAATAGCTTGTGATCGCATGATCATTAGAACCCATAGACAGATTACCATCAAACTCAAGACATGTATGTATATTGCAGAGCTAATGAACTGAATAGATTTCAGGGTAATGAGGTCATAGATCAAAGGGTCATGCATGGATATGAAAAATAATCACTATATTCTGAGAACCTGTTCATGGATTACAATCAAACTTGAATTTTATAAATTGCTTTTGTTTCGGTTTGTAAAATTGCTCTATGTCTGAGGCATAATTTCCATCTAGTTTATCATTGTTTGTGGAGATCGAGTACACCAGTTCCTGTTAATACTAAATTAAGATTGAAGGCAATTGTCAGACACTTTTTGTTCCTTTCATCAAATATAATAATCACAAGACTTTGACCTCAGAATTAAACAGTGATGATTGTACAATTGTATCTAAAGTTTCATAACTTATCTTCTGCATCTGTTGCCAGTGTAATAGTTGTACATAATATGTGTATACAAGTGTTATTGGTATTGAGTACCATTTACGATCAGACAATGCAAGCATCATATTCACCAAGATTCAAGATGGTCCATTCAGAGGCAGAAAGACGTTAAATCATACAAGTTAACGCCTTTCTGGTCTCAAATAGAAGATATGAAGGAAAAAATTCACCAAAATCAGTACCAAGACTCAAAGGATAAGCCCCTTTCACTGCTAACTGTGTGCAAATATCTTCATCCTTGTCTTTTTTAAGCATTAAAATTCTTCTTTTCTTCAGCATGCATGCAAGGAATAATTTACATCAGAACCTGATACGCAAGGACATAATAAGAGAGACGTTGGGTACACAGAAAAGACCAGCTTGGCAAGGAGGAAGGGGAGAGGTGAGACTGCAGTCCCTTTTTCAAGGAAAACCTCTAGTCTTCCAGATATTTAAGAAAAAACATTTTGATATGTTCAATTTTGCGTGAACAATTTGTTTTTCTTCTTCTTCAAGAAATGCTTACAGTTCAATTTTGTTTCCATTGTTTGCTATTGTAGAAATACAATTTGGAGGAGGGGGGTTGGGGGGTAGGTCCGCGCTGCATAGTGACAAAGAATTAAGACCAAAAACCATTAATCATTACTCATTTATTCATACAATTCTTTTTCATGTGAAATATATGCAGGGGAATATTCCTTCTGGCCATGCAGAATAATGTTAATAATATGGTATTAATTTACCTCTTTAAATTCTATTGTTTCCTGAGGGCCTAGCAATCATATCCTACACCTGGCTCTAGCTTGGCTATTGTAATTACTGGTGACTGAAATTGTTTTATTTGGTATCATCAAATGTTGAAGACTGGAGAACATAAAGTCACAAAAGCTGAGGATGGAATCAAATAATTCTCTTTGAATGTTTCCTGGCAAACAGCCCTTTTATGGTCACTGTCTTTGTCAGCATAGTTTGTAATAAGCTGTATCATCCTCCATGTGTGTGGTCTAGTGGTTAAGACGTCGGACTGAGGATCACAAGGTCAACTGTTCAAGTCCTGCCACAGCACTAATGTCCTTTAGCAAGATATTAATCTACATTTGCCACTCTCCACTCAGGTGTTAAATGAATACCGGTAGGAAGGAATTCCTTAAATGATGTGAGCACTGCAATCGGTAGCCGAGCTGAGCCAGGGTAATAGTTGGAGTGCCTTGAGCACCATTCATGGTGGATATGTGCGCTTTATAATTTTCCAATATTATTACTATTATTATATCACAGCCTATGCCTCCATGGGTGCGTGACAACCCTCAGGTGTATATGGATCCAGCTTTCAAAGGTTCAATGCTCCCTCAGGCCCCCAACATCAGCGTGTACTACGAGGACGGCTCCCCAGCCTACAGGGGTGAAGACGGGTACTGGGAGAGGGAGGATGTCGGTACAGTCAGAGAAGGTATGCACATGTATGCAGTTTGTCTTTTTAAGGATATATCTAATGATGACTGTAAAGCAGTATGGTAAAACAAGTCACTCAAATTTTAAAAACTTTTTTGAAGCACTTCATGATCATTTTGAAGCGCATTTTTTTGGGGGCTTCAATATTACACAATATCACAGACACTGATAACACGTAGGGCCATGCATCTCAGATTTGTAAAACTGGAAACATTGTTGAGACAATTATGCCTTTGAATTCAATTAGAATATTGGATTAGTATAAACTTCAGCGCTAAAGAAAAATTGTTATCATTTTTATTTGTTATTCTATAGCTCCTGCGAGGACACCATCACCGAGATATGCATCGAGTGATGACAGGCCGATCAAACCAGCGTCATCGCCAAATCAATACGCAGAAGGTGAGAACTGACTCTAGCATTCTGCCAATGATTAAAGTTACAGTTGAATTTTGATCTGGCAATGAGATTGTGAAAAGAAACTGTCTGAAAGTATTTTGAAAAAAGGGTGATTATATAGTACAGTCAATCCTGCTTTAACGACTCCCTGTATAGAAAGACCACCTGTCTACAAAGACCGCATTTTTGGTTTCCCTCGATAATGGTTTCTCATTGAAAGGAACCTGTACATAAAGACCACCTGTCTATAAAGAACACTTTTTTGTCTCCCTTGGGTAGTCTTTATAGACAGGTTTCACTGTATGTTGGAGTTGGTATATACTGAGAGGTTTTGGAATCCTTAAATGAATGAGAAATGGACTTGATCATGATGAGGAGAACACATACTGGACATACATGTATATGGCAGGACTGTTTGGTCTAAATATTTCATGATCCATTTTTCTCATGTTCTGTTAGGCTGTCTTTATGTACTGAGCAGATGCTTCAGCATGCTATATCCTTGGGAAGTGCATCGTTGATACTCAATGCAGAGTCATTGTAGGTTCATATTACAAAAATGAGCAGGTGGAGAGGTGTTGTGATTTAGTGGATCACATGGTACGGGTATGAATTCCTGTGGTAGCAATACATTAATCTACATTTGCCACCCTCCACCCAGGAGAGGTGGGGTTACCCGCTATTATTCCTTGAAATGCACTGTTTGCTTGTAATGGTTGCTGGAGCTAAAACTAGGGTAATGATATCCAAAGCTTGTTGGAAGCACATAGAGGCGTTGTGAATATTGTGAATTATGCATAACGGCTTACAGATTGAATACATTCACACGTATCCCATGTGTCTGTATCTATTGTTTATACAGCTGGCAACAACACACTAACACCGTCGAAATCAATAGACCGTCCCATTACCCCTATGAAAAAATCCATCAACTTGGATGACCCCGACATAGCCAATGCAACCCCACCCGGCGTCCCATCATCCTCCTCCAACAAGAAGGCCCCCGTCAAGAAACAACCCGTCAAGAAACAACCAGTCAAGAAACAGCCAGTCAGCAAGCAGAACTTCAACCCAAAGGCCGGGACAACGCCAGCCTCGAAAGCAGCCACCAACGGAAAACCAAAGAGTGCCAGCCCGAAGAAGACGGCCATGCCCTCCTCCTCCTCCTTGCCTCCAAAGAAGACCACTACCAAGTCAGCGGGGGTGGTGCGGTCCCCTCCTCCTCCAGCGGAAGAGGAGCGGAGGACACCGTCCATCAAGAAGATGGAGAGGATGACGTCGATGGACGAGATGGGGAATCAGCTGGAGCGGATCGCAGCTGAGATACCGGATGATGCTGATACGGCAGAGACGTTCTACTCGCAGCACGAGGACTTTGAGTCTGATTCAGGCTCAGAACCTGAGGTAGGATGAATGTTGATTTTTTTTCTTTCATTCTCAAGAAAATCCAATCATTTATTGCAGGGAAGTACTTAATGATTCTTTTTCAAATCAACCTTTGTTGTCCAATAAGTCTCTGACTAAAGATACATCTTTTTTTGTTGTAGTTTGTATGCCTGATGACTGTATCAAGTTGACTGTCTGAACTTCTTTCCCACTGAAATACATCACCTTCTTTGATATAAGATTTGTCAGACTTTGTTTTACATGTACTTGGTTCACTCTATTTAATATTTCTTTCTTTTGCTCTTATTTCAGGATGGCCAAGATGACTTCTCAGCATTGATGGATTATATGGAAGATGCACTGGAAAAAACAACATCGGGTAAGCATTGAAAATATATCTCTGTCTCTGTCTCTGGTGGCCGCACATGACGACACACCTCCAGTTTAAATAGCTTTACGGCGTCTTTTGGAGGAATCTTACCAAGTAACAAGTACCAAGTCTCTCTCTCTCGCTCTCTCTCTCCCTCTCTCTCTCCCTCTCTGTCTGTCTCTCTGTCTGTCTCTCTGTCTGTGTCTCTGTCTGTCTGTCTGTCTCTCTCTCTCTATCTCTCTCCTCCCTCTCTCCTCCTGTTCTCCCCCTCTCTTTATCTTCTCTATCTTTTTTCTCACCTCTCTCTTTTTCTCTCTCTTTCTTTTCTCCTCTTTGTCAGTCTATTGTTCCTTTTTACGCTCTCACATATTCCCATTACTTGATAGCAATCTTGGGTTCTTGTGCTCAGGGAACCAGCAAACAATTTGTATGTATTAAAGAAAAGGAATAATAACAAAACTAAATTCCATTTTTTGTTTGTACATGACAGATCAAAATGCGACCATCACAGACGACACAATCGGCTTCTTCTCACCTTCTGTCAGGGCAAAGAAGATACAGAACCTCAGAGNGCTATACATTGTTCTTCATGTACATGTACTTGGTTCACTCTATTATATCTTTCTTTTGCTCTTATTTCAGGATGGCCAAGATGACTTCTCGGCATTGATGGATTGTATGGAAGATGCCCTGGAAAAAACAACATCAGGTAAGCATTGAAAACGTGTTTGTGTCTGTCCGTCTGTCTCTATCTCTGTCTGTCTCTGTCTCTCTCTTTCTCTCTCTCTCTCTCTGTGTCTCTGTCTCTCCTTTTTTCTCCCTCTCTCTCTCTTTATCTCTGAGTCCTCTAATTTGTTCTCACCCCTCTCTCTTCCTATCTCACTTTGGCCTCTTTGTCTGTCTATTGTAATTTTTTTGGCTCTCACATATTCTCATAGCTCGATGGCAATCTTGAGCTCTTGTAATGGTGGAAAGTATATGCTTAGAGAAACAAAAAGGGATTGTGTGTATTAAAGAAAAGGAATAATAACAAAACTAACTGCCATTTTTTGTTTGTACATGACAGATCAAAATGCGACCATCACAGACGACACAATAGGCTTCTTCTCACCTTCTGTCAGGGCAAAGAAGATACAGAACCTCAGAGTGTATCCTTGACAAAACTTATCACCAGGGGGGGGGTTTCACAAAACTTGTCATCAGTGACAAATGACAGATCTTGTTATAAGCTACTAAAATCCTTGCTTCTGATTGGTTATCAGCTGATTTGTCACTGATTTTTGTCATTTGTCATTGAAAAAAAGCTTTGTGAAATGGGTCCCTGATCAAATCCCTATATGGCCATGTCTAAGCTATTTTGCCCATCTGTTACTGACCACCTTAAAGATTTCAGTGTATCTGGTCATTGTCCAAATGGAACAGCCAGGCTTGAGCTTAGGTCAGGCCAAATATGAAGTGGAATGTGGCACATTTAATGTCACTTTACATTCACAACTCCAAATCATTGGTAATGTATTGACTCCTGGTCCCAATTAACATTTGCACATCTTTTAAAATGTAGCTCAACTACAAAAGCTGTGTGCTCACATTACGTATTGACGGATCATGAACGTGTGTATGTTGCATTTCCAAATGAATAATTTCTTGGAGGTATTTCCCGAAGCCTTATTCTGATAGAAGTTGAGGTTTTTTTTTATTGAAGAAAATGTCCCAGTTTTTAACTACTATCATGATGATTTTTTCCTCCAAGCAAGTTTCCTTAACCCGACTCCTTACAGTGAATGCGATAAGAAGTTTGGCAAGGAGTCTTTCAAAACCGCTTATGCCTTCTTGAAGGAAGCCAGGTTTGGTGACATGAAGGAGACCATGGATGACACCATGATCATGCGCAAGCTACGGGATTACGTCAAGAACGTCAGCGATTGCTTCCTCATAGACCAGCTACTGTTCTTAGAAGAGCAAGCCAAGGTATCGTCCGCTTATTAACATGATTAAGTGAACCAATAAACTGCTGGAGCAGGTCAGGAATGTTGCTAGATAAAAAAACAGGCCATAGTCATCTCTGCATCTTCTCTTGGCCTGTTGGTTGACACACCATGAAGCTGCGGGAATGTCAGTGACTCCTCCTTCGTAGCCCAGCTACCGTTCTGATATGCGTTTCGATGTTAATGAACCGACAAAGTGCTGGATTCAGGCAAGAATGTCACTAGATCAACAGGCTGGTCCCCTCTGCGTACAGATGTTGGCCTGGTGAGGAGTGAACAAAGCATTACTCCAACAATGTTAGAGCTAGGATGCTTTCTCAAACATCAGATGATGATCCTAGCATTCCACGCCAAAATGTCTTGTCTGCTTGCTAATAGTACCAAACCAGTGGGCCAAATTTTGTCAGGCACACTAGCGAATTGCTCCCTCATAGAAGGGCCAAAGTCTCCTCTGAATGCTTGGCTTATTCTGTTGATTGTTGAACAGAATATCCCCCATAGCCGAACCTAGGAGAATGATATAACAGACAAATGGAAAGTATTCTCTCATAGTTTTATCAATAGTCTTACAAGTGATGTTACTCAGGCACTGATATGGACATATAATGAGCGATGTAGTTGTTTTGGCCAACAGGTTCTGTACCATTGAAGTCACTTTCATTCTTCTCTTGCAGGTCCTTGATGATAATCTGATATTATGGAGGTGGGCATTTGTTGCAAAAAACAAAAACAAAACACCTAATAAATCGTTATATTGTGATTTAGAAAATTAAGCCAAAAAAAACACATGCTTGCCATGTTTTCTCTGATAAGCATTCCATTATTTAGCATCATGCATCAGGTTTATCAACATCATTCATATGATTTATCCTCATTTTGATTTAAGTATTATGAAACTAATCACATTTTCACTGTATATTTATCAATGTCAGAGCATTCCTTTTGTGTATTTTACATTAGTTCACTGTAGTTTCATCCACAGGTTATCCCTCCAAGAGATACACACCGCTTCTCTGAAATGTAACATTCCAGTATAGTCTTGTTCTTAGTATCTTAGTACACTGGGCAACTGCCAATCTTAGAGTTCTGTATACGAACGTTAGGCATGTACGTGGGAGAGTCCTTATTTTTATGCCACTTGGACCCCCCATCAACCTTTAGATATACCCCATGAGAAATGACCATGTAGCATTTTAGTGGATGGAAAATGTGTGCTTCGTGTGTTGTGTCATTCCTTTATTTGTTAAATTTTATGCCAAAGATTTAGAGATCATCATAGAGTGTGGTTTTAAAGATATCATAAGCAAGGAGTTGTATATTATTTTTGTATGAGTTCGATGTCATCCTTCTGAAGTGTGTGGATCTAGTGGTCATCATGATCATCGTCATTTATTAAAATCAGCATTTTCCCTCTTCCGAGCGGTTGGCGTTCGTGCCGTGATGACAATTCCTCCCTCCATCCTCCTCATTTAGACCAACATTACTGCTTTCTTTAAGTTTGTACCATCATTTTGCTATTGGAGTGCTTGTTTTTACAATGAGCCTGCCCTGGCATACCACCAACCCATTACCCTATGGCAAAGAGTGGATGTCTGTTGCTTTCTCCATGAACTCATCCATGCTTTGATAGGTCTTATTGGTTAATCCTGCTGGGAGTCCACCCACCCACCCTCCTCGCCCTAGTTGCCTCAAGGGGGGTGAGCCGGTTTAGTCACCGATCACCTGACCATGAACAGGTAGTACCGGTTTACATGGTTACCAGGGCATACCTGCCAACCCTTACAAATAATCCTGAATATTCTGATTTTCAGGATATTTAGGACCTGAAAATTCGAAATATTCTGTTTTTTCAAAATTGTGTATTTGCTTCTTAGTACAGATTTACAGCGTATTGCCAGTTACACTGCCGCTGCAAGTGCGATTTCTTATTTTTGAAGGCATGCTGTGCTAAAAATTCCTAATTCTTGTTTTCAAATGTTGTCAGGTATGCTAGAAGCAGGAAGAACCAGACTATTTCAATCTTAGAATTGTTGCAAAACTACAATATGTGTCTGATTGAATTTGTTAAATTCTTCTTGGTTAGATTTTGAGGGGATTATTCAAAAAGTCATTTTCATGTGATAATATAATAATAGTATTCCGCTTTTATATACAGGTAGCGCTTAAGACATCTATGATGTCTCTAAGCACTTTATGTGATATATATACATGTTATCCAGGATAACAGTTGTAGATAGATTTATGAGCATTTACTATGCTTGATAGAATCATGTGTCAAATTTTGTATTATATATATACATCTATTTGACAGAAAGCTTGGAAATTTTAATACATGTATGTACTCATGCAATAATTTGTCACATATATTGTTTGTGGTGTTCGGAAAACTTATGCAGAAATCATCTATTTTCATATAATGTGTGAGTGATTGATAATTGATTATTATGGAAAATGTTTAGCTTGCTCTAGTTTGAACTGTAGTGCAGTGTTTTCATGTGTGTGGGGTTATATAATATGCAATGCTTTTTTAACCACTATATATTACATAATGCTGTAGAAATAATACAATATAACTTATGCACATATGAAAGCGTTAGGAGGATTGGGTAGCTACTGCTTACGTGTATTGATAAACTTTTTTTTTAAATTGGATGTGTAAATCGCCAAAGGGATCATCATGTGTACAAGGCTACTTCTTCATAAATCATTTCACTTTTTATTACCTCATGAATTTTTTTGTCATAATCAAAGTTAAATCATGAAAATTCAATTTGGATGAAAGCAAGCAGACATCTCATTTTTAGACCAGTGTTTGAAAAACTCATGGATGCCAAGGGTTAAGGGGGTTTATTTTGAGTTTGCAGATGGTGGTATCTATTCAAAATCAAAGTTTGAACATAGAAATGTAGATGTTAGATTGTGAAAGCCAAGAAGTTGCACCTGTATATATGCAGCACTACCCTCCAGGACCTTTCACATATAGGAACCACCGTCTCTGAGCCAAACACTGCCGGTATGTTTGTATGTATAGAAGGACTAGATTATTTGTATGTTGAATGGCACACTAACGTGGCATGTGAAAGCATTGAGCAGTACTTGGTGTAAATGGATACATGTAGGTTGTATGCGACAATTGATCTTGTTTCTCACATGACACACCCGTTTGAGTATTCTAATGATTACAGTGTGTCGATTATACATGTAGTACCACAAAGACTCTGTTCACGTGATTTAATGTGGCAAAGTGGAACATGTGTACTAGGACAGAGATAAATGATTAAGAGGTAGTCTAACTAAGTAGTGTATTCTATATATTTAGTACACAGGAGCATTGCGATCCATTTGATTTACATTTGAAACATATGCTTGTGCGTCTTCTCTATTGGTGGTAGGTACTCATTTGGCTCATAAAAATATGAAATGATGTATACTGTAATTCTACTTTTAAGGTGTATTCGCAAACGTATTCAATTGTGTGAATATTCACTGATTTGTGCACTTAATTTGTTTTCATTACCGTCCATTCATGTCGCGCATACTGCAACGTCATGTATTCCTTGATATTATCTGTGTGAATTTGTATACATTTTCAGTACTTTACCTTTAATTTCTGATTAATTATAACACTTTTGCAAATGCAAACAGAGTGGAAATTTTGTCCAATTCTGAATTCAGTTTTGAATTTTTGTTGATATCCTAAATATAATGAATGCATGATTGATAGAAGCTAAACACCATTAATTGTAATTTATTTATAATTAGTACCGTAAGGTGTAAACTGATGTTATACTTTGTGAAGGAGGACCCCCCCCNGGGGGGCATGATCACGTTATGAAATATCCTTCTATAGATAAATGCTTTTAGACGAAGAAGCATGATTAGGTTAAATGAACTCTGATAGAAGAAGAAAAAAATCCATCAATCCATCATGGAAATTTTCTTCACAGAAATAAATGTTTTAAAGCATATTGATATTCATAAATGTCTGCAGGCTTCAACATTAGACAACACAAGAACAAACATCTTACAAATATGGATTCATCGTATTTTAATTCCATGAGCTATCCTATCACATAGAAAAGATTACAATTGAGTCGCTATACATAGCATGTAAAAATACATTCAGAAAACAAGATTTATGTCTGTTCATGCAGGTTAGTGGTATTTCTCTATGTAATATGCGACAAATCTACAATAATGAAGCACTGACGTTGGCAATTGAGAGCTTTTTACTTGCATGGGTTATAATGTACACGTTATGACATATTTATCAGGGGAAAATCTTGTTTTCGTTTGAATTTGCCCGTTTCGATGAAAGAACATTTTAAAAAGGAATGATGTTTAAAATGGTACAGAATATTATGCTGCATTGTTGTCACATCTATAATTTTAAAAAAAATCACATTACTTGTAAGCTTTTAACATGGAATGAAATACTTCATTCTCGTTTTCTAAAAAATGCTTTCTTCTTTTACGAAGCAAAGTTATCATGATTGTTTATTAGTCACATATATTGCAAATTATGCTTTCCTTTAATTGTCATGCCTTGATGTAAAAATCACCTTGAAATTTCAAATATATATCAAATTAAGTGAAATCATGATGTATAAATAAACTGATTTTTGATGTACTCAAGCTTTTCATCTCTTTTTGTTATTGTTTTAAATTTACTTTAAAAGTTTTAAATAATTGAAATTTACAAGGGGTATGAATATACATGTACCACAGTACAGTATCAACTTCCGGCCTACATCCAAGTCTGGTTTTGAAAGAGGTAATCCAGCATTGATGTACATTGGATCTTAGTATAAATTGATATAATCGCTTTCAAAATACACTACAGCTATTGATTTACTACGGGATTGAGATTTCCCCTTTCATACTTCTTTCGATAGCATGACTACCAATTTCTAGAAAGAACAAAGCCAAAATGCAATGTTGTTCCAACAATGGCAGTTCTGAGTAGGTATTAAAAAAAGTGCTTGTAGGCAGTTATTGGGTGAAATACTTTACGATCAGTCTCTTCGATTTACAAACTGTATATGATTTTAGCGGACACAACAGTACCTTTTGTGCGGGATTTTCAATCAATATCTGGAAAAGTCCAAAAAAATTACTGACTTGCGGTACAATCTTTTGAGGGGGGGAATAAATAATTAAGGAGGAAAGCACAACAATATGTTTTGATACAAAGGAAGGAAATGAGCATATTTCTAATAATTAAAACAATGGTTCATTATCCTGTACCAAAAACCTCAATCTTTCATCAATGATATCAACATACATGTACACTTAAAAAGAAAGCTCTTCAGCTGCGAAAATCATAAAAAACCTCAATTTTGAGACAAAAATGGGGAAGTTCATTCGGAACAAGTAAAATTGGCACTATAATTGATTATAATTCATCTACACATTTTCAATACTTCTAAAAAAACTCAGAGCCTATGTTCAGCAGAAAAACGAAAAATATGGCTATATTTGGCACGAAGACATACTTGCTACGCCGGTTACTGATTGGTGGAAAATGCATGGAAGGTTTCGGGAAGCTAGCTATCGTATATATCTACATCATGTACAAATTATAAACAACATTACACTCTGTTATCATCAGTTCTGCCATGAAATAACCAGAACATTTTCTCTAAGATGACTTTTAATTAATCCAATGCCCAATCTTCAACGACAAAAAAGTATATAATAGTAAGATGATAATAATAATTTTGCTCTGTATTTTTTGTCGTACAGTATCGGTGTAATTTGACCTGAAAATTATTTTCCCCATAACTACAATATTCATTACATATATTTCTTAAATTCTTTGCTAGAATAACGTGTATAATTTCTCCCCCAGATCACTTGTTTTTCCTGAACACAATGATCATTAATATTTCTCTCAATATTCATAACAATTGTGTAGCTGTATTTCATCAAATAATGCAATATCAATTTTGTTTGTAGAGTTGACAAAGTTTAAACAATTCACTTAGTTTTATTGACAATTTTGTCCTGAAATGCCCAGGATCATCCCACCAGGATGACTTTAATCCAATGTCTCCTTTCTTGAATTGAATGGCTCTCTGTATATCATATGTTTGTAGCCATAAGGGCATTAACTCATATACTTTAACACAGAGCAAGTGTCCTTCTTGCTCCAAACAGACAATATCATACCTACTATTCCCTGGTTCATAACCAGGCCATTCAGATAATTTACATCAACCACTGATAACCAGAATAGCATCAACTATCTCCCTTCCTTTTACCAATGTAAAAGAATATATCCATGGATATGTTACCTTGCTTACATATTGATGGGTAGGGCCCATAAATCCAACTAAAACATACCATTTCAGTCATGGTTTTTTTCTTTAATCTCTGGATGTGCAATACTTTGGATGACAAGCAAAATGTGTGGAAGTCAACAAGTTTTTGAACCAATTCCCAAAACCATCCTTAAAAAAAGGAAAGCACAAAAAGTCATGATTTATTTGCCTTGAGCAAAATATGCATGCTGATTGATGCAGCAAAGAACCAGATTTTTGTTTCTTATCAATACTTGCTCAGTACAGCCCTAACTCTACAGCAAAGAATTGTTATCTTCTGCTGAAAGCCATAGGGTTATAAACCCTGTGTGAAAGGATATTAGTCTCTGCCCTACTTGCTCTCAGCAAATGACATAATGGCAAAATTCATTATCACCTAGCCTTTACAAAAATTATTATTAAACTGTCAAAAATACATTCCAATCAGAAACTTGAAGAAGATTGTAATCATGCTTAATTCCCATAGAACATGTCCTGAACCCACTCTTAACCCTATCATATACCTCCCTTAACTCTAGCACCTCATGTCCATGGCATCCCTGCGCGTCCGCCGCTAAAAAAGTACTTCTCCGTAGCTTCTACGTTGACATGGAGAAGAAATCGAGTCCAGCTAAGCTCTCCGGCATGTGCCCATCGTACCCCCCTGCCATGACTCGCCCCTTGCCCCACCCACCCAGGGTGTTACGCACCAGCTGGTACTTGGTGGCGGGGGTCTGCAGGTGGAGGGGTATGGGAGGGGTGGGCCCCTGGTGGTTCTTGAGGCAGTCCTTGACGCGAGTGTAGACAGTGGCCACCTGGCGCGACTTGGGCGCCCTTGAAAGGTAGATCGCACAGTGGGCGAGGTTCAGCTATAAAACAAAAACAAGAGAAGATATAGAGAATATAACAAAAAAGGAAAATGATAAAGACGATTATGTAGATTATGATGATGATGATGATGCTTTTATCAATAACAATGAAATCTGTACATGAAGAATGCTCAAGGGAGAAACAAAAAGTGGTCTTCATATGCAGGTTGTCCTTATGTACAGGTTCTTTGAGTACATTTTCTTATGAGAAACATTTTTCAGGGGAAACAGAAAATGTGGTATTTACAGACAGGGGTTGTCTACAGATGGTCTCTCAAGCAGTATTTGTTTCATTTGTCATCCCCTTGGCCTGGAGAAGGGAAGAAACATACCTAATCGCAACAATTTTATGTTTTTCTTCCCTTTGTTTGGAAGTGCACGTCTTAATTCACGAGAGTTTCACCCTTTCTCATGGGGGTTCATGTGTACATAAAATAAAGGTTCCCGTCATCTGCATATGGAGGATAGGTTCGAAACCATGATCCATGTTCAGACAGTCACAGGCAGATGCTCTATCAACTTTAATAGATAACTCGCTGGCTGATGTTATATTACTGCCTTGAAACAAAGCAAAGTGCTCGTAAAAGAATCAGATGGTACATGTGCTTACCTCGCATTCTGGCATACCAATAGTTTGACAGGCTTGATATGTTGATGTAGCCTGGACTAGAGCTTGTGAATCAGCCAGACCTGTGAGGAGACAAAAACATAGGGTATACCATGACATATTCATTTGCCAAATCTTTAACCCCTATTTTGCTGTGGGTGGCACATTCAGTAAATCTAGATATTGAAGACATTACCTCCCACTTCTCTCAGACAGATGGTAGATACATTTACTGTAAACTGCATTTATCAATTGTGGAAAAGCAGAGATCAACTTCATCAATTTCAATTACATGTACATCCAAATTTCTTGAAGATATGAAAACACATAAGTTTTTTTTTCTTCTGAATAAAGTCTGCCCCACAGGAAGTCAATTCAGCAGATACTAGCATTTGTAACTCTGAATTCATCAGTGACAAAAATAAATAAGAGCAGTGAAGGATATATCTCTTGAAAACTACATAATCATTATATAAAAATTTAGAATACATACAAATTGCTGCGAAGATAATCACATGTAATACACTAATTTCAGAAAAGGACCTTCATGAATAAACAAGCAATTTTTGGCTTGCACACAATCTGGTAGAGGAACGGAGCAGACTTCCTAGGCACTCTTCTCAACATCGCATACAAACAGGAGATAAACATAAGATTGAGGAATCACTCCTTACCAATATCCTCACTGGCACAGACCACTAGCCTCCTGGCAATGTAGAGGGGGTCTTCACCTCCGACAAGCATGCGTCCCAGCCAGTACACCGCGGCGTTGGCATCCGAGGCTCGTATGGACTTCTGGAGGGCAGAGGCACAGTTGTAGTGTTCTTCACCTACAGATAGGAGAAAGAGATTCAGAGATCACATT
>BEXV01000149.1:292517-304418 GCA_003118195.1 Hemicentrotus pulcherrimus | reverse complement strand
ATGATCAAATGTAATGATAATGATGATAATGACGGCTACGATGATGGAGATGATCGAGCCTAATACATTTAAGGCTCCTTTTTTCATAGAGACAATTGGAACAATAATGTATATCGTTTCCATTAACATGATCGCAAGCTACTTTAAAAGAATCAAGTCGAGGGCATTTTTAATACTGTAATATATAGATCAAATAAAAATAATGTTCTCTTCGGGTTACGTAATACGTAATTGCGATGTTCGCACATTTCTATAGTTGATGCACAAGGCTTTTGAAATTGCCTTAGATTGATTTTCAAAACTAGTTTTTTATCGTGTTCATCACGAAAAATTACCCAGACAATGACAAGGCAACTAACATGCTTAAAAGTGTTAACGACACTGTTAGGGTTAACGGAAAGAAAGAAGGGAGAAAAGGGAGGGAAATCAAAAGAACAGACTACTGAGACAAACGTCGCAATTAGGATCTATGATGCCAATCTCTTGGCGCTGAATGCATGGAATAATGAGAAACACGAACTAGACATGTTGACATTTAGGAAATGAAAAATGTCTGCATATTCTCTTCATCTTGGAAAATGACATTTATCATGAGAATTGTAAAAAAAAAAAAGTAGGCAATTTGTCGACAGTTGGTTCTTCTTGGTAGGATTTTGGGTTTGGACTTTAAAATTATAATTGAAAGTTAATTACAATAAGTAATGTAAGGCATGAGCAATACCAGGGAAGAAAAAACCTGACTTTTTTTTTCTTCCGTGACAAAGAGAAGAGAGAGAATCAATCCAAGAGAGATAAAGTTAAAGGGACAGAAACCTCCAGAAAGAACAGAGCCAATGTTTGTTGTAGAGCAATCCAGCCGTATTCTTTTCAAATAATTATCATTATTTTTAAAATGTTCATTTGTATGTTGGCCTACATATTTTTGTTTTTATACGGAAAATAAAAAGTAAACAAAACAAAACCAGGGGGTGGGTGGGGGAGAAAGAGAGAGTGAAACTTAAGAAATATGGAGAGAATGTATTTGAAAAGAAATCGATCGAGAGATCAATCGAGAGTGCGTGATGGAGGGACAGATAGAGAGTGAAAGGGGTGATAAAGAGAAGTCCGAGAGAAAGAGAGAGAGAGAGAGAGAGAGAAGAAAAAACGGGGGGAGGGGTGGGTAACTGGAGAAGAGAGGAAGAGGGGAGCGCCACGCCCGTTTGAAGTTGGCCCTTGAAGTCTGGGATGCTTCAGCACGTTTCTCCTTGAAGAGCTCTTAAGTATTGCACGCCCCATGACATGCATGAAAACACCACGAGTTTCCTCATATTTCAAACATTACGTGCTTATTTTGAATATTGAGGCGTTCCCACACGACGAGCGCAGCCGTGTTGATTTCTAAACATATCTGCATGTGAACTGGTCAAAAATAAATCTACAAAACTTTTAGGCTTCCTGCAGGAAATACTTCAGCCCAATTTCCGGAGATCTAAATCAATTTCTAAAAAATTGCTCTGGCAGAGGGGGTAGTATGAAAACATTGATTTGTAACACTGTGCCAAAATAGGAAACCGAGTTGACGTTTAAACATAATTTTGTTTTAGCTACGGTACCAACATTTCGCATTAATGTTGTAACATTACCCCAACAGCAGTCATAATGTTCCCCCTAAAACACGATATAATCTTTTAACGGTTTCACAAGTATACTCGAAGCGGCGGTATAATGGAGATAAGATTGATGCCATGACAATCACTTCAATCTTCAAGCAGGCGACACACGCCATGTCCCGTCATGCGGAGGTAGAGTTTGACGAGCGTAAAAGGGAAAAATCCGATCGAACCGCGAAAAGAACGATGACATTTTATAAAGAGATTTTACGATCACGAATGCACGCACGGTTTGGTGGGTAAAGCTATATGTGGCGACAGATAAAATGGTAATGATGGCGAAAACGACCTCCTAATCCGATTCAAGGGGCGATGTTGTCGTGTTTTTGTTGGATGATGATCGTGATTGAAGAGAGGGAGAAAAGGCGGAGGATGCGGAGGAGG
The DNA here is from genome assembly GCA_003118195.1 of Hemicentrotus pulcherrimus. Lineage (NCBI taxonomy): Eukaryota > Metazoa > Echinodermata > Echinoidea > Camarodonta > Strongylocentrotidae > Hemicentrotus > Hemicentrotus pulcherrimus. The sequence goes on along the minus strand of BEXV01000149.1, from coordinate 302,385 downwards.
TGGTTAGTATACAGAACAATTCATGGTATCACTTGTACTCTTCCTTTTCCTGGTATCACACACATGATACAATGTATGTTCAGTAAAACAACGTATTTTAAATAAGCTCCATGAAGCCAATGACTTGTTCATTCTAAATGGTATTTTGCATTATAAATGTACAATACTATTTATTACATATTATTATTATATATTTATTACGTATTATATCGTATTTTCACCAGACCCGTTTGTAAACCATCCTGGGGGCTGAACGTTTTTTCCCTTCTTTTTAAAAATTAAAAAAAAATATCAATCATTATTAATGGGAATGACTTCTGTATGAATCTTTCATTGCACGAACAGTCCACAGCCAAACTGCAAATCCGGTGGCGTAGCTTTGGGGATTCCGGGGATAAATTACCCCGAATAAATAATTGAGGAAAATGAAAAGATAGCGAGCTAGAATTAAATGGTGAGGTAGTGGTTGGGGGCCGGGGGGAGGGGGCTGAAGTGAAGATGATGATTTATAACACCCTACATCCCCTCCCCACTTTATGGCATTGTTTTCTCGAATCCCACCCAAAGACCGTCAGGAGCGCCCCCATCCAGGATGCAGGTGCCCTTCAATAGTTGGACTCAGGCTACGCCATCAACGTTCTAACCTTGCGGGAGGGTGAGACAATGAACATTAAAGATAATCGGACTCGCCACACCTCAAAGTCAAAGCGCATGACAAAAAGCAATCCCGCATTATCTTCGATAAGAAAGTGAACCACTGCTGCGAACTGACAATTATAAAAATCTATCTTGGATACCCCTCTCCCCCTTAAAAAAGTCGAGCGGATATAACATGTCTATTATCACCCTAAGAAGGAAAATATACTACATCAAACAATGAAAGCCACTAGAGCTAGTCATTTCCTCGTACCAGTCCATGAATGTTTTATTTGCCTTTTTCTTTATCTGCCCTTTTTCTTTATTGGCAAATATCCCAGCAGCACCCGAGGCACTCGCCATTAATATCATGGCCTAGATTGTAATGAATTCTGATGATCACGATGCATTACACATGTTAAGATGGTATGAGATATTACCAGTGGGTAGACAATGACGAGGCTCGATCTATAACCTCTTTGTTTTTACTAATCAGAAAAATTTCAATATGGCACTAATCCCCTAGGGAATTAGGTCGAAGGAATGATGCACTTTCGTCATCATCATTAGATATTGTCGAATAGAAGTACTAATAGAAGATGGTACTCAAGACGGAGTTTTGAGTGATATCAAATATATATTTCACATCTCTAGTGGAATTATACTCTCTAAAATGTACAATCTAATTTGGACTGTACACTCGAAATAGTGGAAACTACTCTCAAAAGGGCAATTCAACGACTACTTTCGAGTGGACTTCACTATAACTTCAGTGGATTAAACTCCAAAGGTAGTGATCCACAGCGCAAGTAGATGGTATGACTGGTCAACACGTGGATTTCCGCACCTCTGCATTCTTAAGAGAGTAGACAAGTTTTCTTTTCGACAGTAAGTTCATGTCCTTGAAGATGCCGCTCTGGATGGTGCTTCCGAAAGACTACCTTCTTCCTCCGTCATTCCAGCTTCGCTAATGAAAGGATGCAGGGGTTCTCTTCGACTACTCCGAGGCATTACTCTTCACCAATCAATCCTCCTGGTAGAAATGAAGATCTCTGGATGGCGTAGCCGTCTGGAGGTGAGGGAAATGAGGAAGGGGGGGGGGGGGTCGCTTCAAAGCGCTTGAAAATATTTAGTAGAAAATTAATTGAAATAACAATTATAGTGAATGAAAAATGAAAAATACTAAGACTTAGTGTGTGCCTCATAAGGGTAAGAGATGAGGTAACGGAGGAGAGAAATATATTGAATTGTACAAAGAAGGGGCTTATAGAGGGAGAGAGACAGAGCCAGTTCGAACGCGAGGAACAGAAAGGGGTAAGAGGTCATATTTTTAAAAAAAAATTTGGTCCCGAAATTTGAAAATTTGACCGATCGACATTCTTTTCCGTTGGGGGGAGGTAAGGTCATTAGATTATCCATTAGGGTTTTTTAGAATAATTTTAATTTTTTTTTTATTAAAAAATAATATTACCAAAAAACAACAACAACAACAAAAACTAACAAACAAACAAATCAAAAGGGGGGTTCACGAAAAACATACACATACAACAAAACTGGGGGGGGGGGGGGGTTGACCCCCCCCCTACGTACGCGCCTGCATGTAGGTGCAGGGAGGAAACATGACAAATAAATGCAAAAGATGAAATTGCTTGTACCTGCCATCCATGTTGCAGGTGGCTGCATTACGCCACTTTTAATCAAAACACAGAGATTACAATCTGCGATGATTTTTTCTTGGACAAAATAAGCCCTGCAGGAAGCCAGGAACCACACACACTATAACATGACTCTCAGATGTAATAGAGAAACATGTGTATCAACGCAAAAAAATAGACAAAATGGCGTTTTATTAACCAAAGGCATGGGAGCCGTTTACAAGTGTAAATTATGAGGTGTACTCAAAAAATGTTTGCTGCCATGTAATTTCTCCTTTTGTAAAGTTAAATTAGGCCTATTTTCTTAACCATGTCAACTGTAGACCAGCAGGGGAACCCCCCTCCCCTGGTAACCTAATTTGTAACTAAAACAAACAAAGAAAACCCCTTTTTTGTATCTACAAAATCCCGGATACACCGCCCTCTGAACTATGTGTAGGCAATGGTTATGCTGTTCACATGAATGTAGAATTATGTATGATTCTAATAATGCATCTAATAACTTTCGTAGTCCGGAAGAAGCGATGCTAACAATTAATTTTTAAAGTATTTAACACAACTCTTGTTTCATGATTGTAGCGTTTCTTGGTATTACAGACCTTCAATCATAACCATCACACATGCTATGTTCAATTCACTCATACAATGACTTTCAATTCATTCTTACATATATGTATTTAATTTAAACCAAAACAATTACACTTATAGACTACAGTAGGCATCACAGTGATGATAGCAATTTTAGTGTGATATGTATGTGACATGAAAGATTTGCAGAGTTGTGTTGTCGTCAAGATAATACACCTTACCCTGAGCAATGAAAAGATTGCTTAATTTAAATTCCGCTGTTGCTATGTTTGGCATGCATTCATGTGCCTTTAGAGACGCATAGTCCCCTTCAGTACACAAGGGAACATAGCAATGTGTTAACGGGTTTACCACCTTATTCACGACGCCAAAAATATTGTGGCGGTGGCGGTTTCCTCTCTCTTTTCAAACAACCGACCTACAGTTTCATTTTCACTTCCCGATCAATGGTACTTAATTAATATTACCCACCGCCTCTTGCCGAAATGATATCTTCTTTCGATTTGTTTTCATTATTTCCTTTTGATTGACAGGATAAAAACACTGAAACTGTTTAAAGAATAATAAATGTTTTGTTATTGAAAATTTCCGTACGATCAATGCAGAACTGTCTGATCGATGTACAGTGTGCTGGGTTTAAAGTTACTGTTCTTTTGTAATCCTTTGAAATGGCGGGGGATCTGTGGTTGAAGCTGGCATCAGCTGATAAATGAAGGGCTCATGCAACATTCACATGATATCCTATAAAAGCCATGAATATTACATCGAATTTCCTAAAGTTAGCGCTGCTTGTCTTTTGATGATGATGATGATGATGATTGTTTTACCTGACTGCTAAGAAAGCATGTGTATGCTTGAAAATTAAACAAGCAGGGGACCGACGGCTTTAAGTCCTCTCCAAGGGACTTGGTAATGAGGAGTAATGCCTTACCAAAAGGCACGAGCGTATCGACTTGGTTTCGAAACCGGGACCTCTCGTTTACGAGACCACTGCTCAATACCCTCGCGCCTCCTCATCTTTTAATGGTGATGGTTTACGCCTCGAGTTCAAGGATGTCTAGCTGCTACTTCGGTTGGTTTTGGAGTCTCATGTGTGTCCTTTGGTGGCTGAAAAGGCCAATTTTGGACTGGCAAAGAGACGTCCACATGTTACATGCAGGCAAAGTTTGTGGTGTGCTGTTGTTATGCCTCTTGTTGTTTCCTCCCGCTCGTTTGACATCTCGAGCATGGCGCGTCTTGAATTCGAAGCTTGCTGCACCCTTCCATGACTATCATGTTTTGCTGTAGACACCCTACGGAGTCACTGACGTACAACGTCTGACTCGAAGCCACGACGCATTATTTAGTCATTCCTTTAGTTTCATTTATGAATTGTAGTGTTATTTTCCCGACATAATTTTTTTTTTTAAAGCACAGCTGCAACACTTTTTGCCCTCATAGAAACACCAGATAATGTTCGTGATTGTGAAATTCGTTAATATGGTCAAACGCTGTCTTAGTGGCTGCCTCTATGATAACGGCCACGTGTCTATAGCGGTCACCTGTATTATATTGCCTCCCTCAAGAAGGAAACATAAAGGCACCTGTTTATAGTGCTTGGGTACTTTTATGTGGCCTTTATAGACAGGTCTGACTGTATTATAGATATAACGGTATCTTCGCCATCTTCGTGCATGTCGTGGTAAAAAGTGATCTAACATCTACTACTGATAATCATTTAGACATTCAACTCCTTTTTATACAATAATATTCATACAACAACGGCAAACTAACTTTCACAAACAAAATAATAAGTCTACATTCCTCTTTATTTCTAATCAAATGCTCTTCTCTTCGTGCACGTCGTGCTTAAAAGTGATCTAACATCTAATACTGATAATCATTTAGACATTCAACTATTTATCATACAATAACATTTATACGATAACGGCAAACTAACTTTCACAAACAAAATAATAAGTCTACATTCCTCTTTATTTCTGATCAAATGATCTTCTCCTTTTCTTTTTTTTTTTCACCCATTCTCGTTTCGCCTGCATCATTTCCCATTGTCGTTTTACTTTCTGTTTTCCTTTTGAATTATTGACCTATCAAACAAAAATAACATCGAGCACCTGCACCGCATTAAATTCTAATAACTGGGCTTAATGCAGCAACGATTCTTGATATTGTATGGAATGCATTACCTGTTTTTTAAGCCTGGATTAAAAATGGGTTCTGTGAAATGTGGTTCGTGACGCACATTAGCTTGGTTCTGTTTGAGAAACGATTATAGGTGAAAAACCTTTACATCCGACTACAGACTCCGAACTCTGGTGCCCGGCATGACTACGTTTCTGTCATAAGTCGTTGAGCTTTCAATATTCATAATAATTGATGACGTATTTGGGGAAAACATTTCAACCTTGCTAGAGGTTCCGCGAAAGAATTAAACCTGAACGACATGATCAGGGGCGTAGTCGGGGCTTTTTTATTTAACGGGGGAGGGGGTATAGGATGGAACAAAAACGAGGAAACTCGCCGTCAGCATTCTGTAAACGATTTCCCTTAGGTACATTTTTTGCCTATCGCAGCTATTTGTTTTATTCTCTTCACGTGTATCATCGAGTTTTTAAAAATTCTCCGATGAAAACTAAAAAAACATAACTTCGAACTATGCGTCTTTCTATATATAAGGCATACGTTCTTTAAACAACTTAATTATCAAAACGACAAGGCTTTTTTAATAGGTTACTTGGATTTACTGCTCTCCATACCCTAATTAATGTAGGGGAAAACGGTAATTGTATACAAACGAATTTTCAGCGAGAGCTAAGCTTTTTGTACCTTTATTATGTAAGGCTTCTTGGAAAGCAGGCCATTATTTTTTGTTATTGCTTGAATGGAATCACCCTACTGAAATAAAACTTAATAAATAAATAAGTAAACTATTACGAACCCGTTGACATTGATGTTGACATCGTGCTCATTTTGCAATTCTTTCGTACGATTTTCCGAGATTGGTCGAAAGATTTTGAGCTACTGTTTCTCGCAGTCCGAAGAATGGCGTGCAAAACTTATTGCAATAAAAACAAAATGGCCTAACTGTTTTTCTTTTCATTTTATACCTTGTTTATTTATTTATGTATTGTTACTTTGGCTCATGCGATCCAATCAGCATCCTAATGATTAACTTGTGTTACCATGGCCATATCCGTGTATATCTACACGTCTGACATGAGAACCCGAATAGCGTTAAATCTATGTTCAATGATAGCGCCTTTTTTGCTCCCCATTTGTCCAGCTCCCCGCTGTCTGCACTTTCTTTCCCGTTATACCATATTAGCTATTAAATGTCGCCGTTTTTGTCTTTTTGTTTAATTGCTTTCTTTATCGCTATCATCTCCATTTTCTCAATCGTCGTCTTCATAATCTCGATAACCCCCCGTGAGAGCCAGAAGGGGATTATCACCGTCTAAAACTGTATGAGCTAACTCGCTTCTGGCTTTCTGCAGACGACATGCTCGACCTTTAGCTTCAAGAAATTAAATGGCGCCAATTCATTTCCCGTGGGGCCTCTCGTATTTTTTTCTTGCGATTATTGCCATTATCGCCGAACCCATTCTTTTTTTCTCACTCACTTTCTCTCAGCCCTGCCTTCACAGTCGCCAAAAAAGTTATAAAAGTCATTTTCTCGGTTTCACTTTAACACCTATTGGACATGAAAGAAATTGATCCATTTATTCATATGCTGTCAGCATTTGTTAAAAAAAAACATAAATTTCAAAACGAGTTGGTTAAATTAAAGTTAGATTTCATTAAAGTCATGTTAAACATCGCCTTGGCAACACATACGCGTAGAATAAAAAGGCAGTAATCGTTTGCATACCTCTCTCTTTTTGGGTTGATATTCCTCTCGATATTTTTCGTGCAGCCCCTTCGATTGATTTGCGTCATTTAAAGTGTTAATCATACAGCCAAGTTACCATGGCTGCAATTTTATTTTCCTAATTTTCATTGTGTTTTATATCTAAAATTCCTTGATAGTATATAGAGACGACCGGTTAAGCCCCTTTAACCTTTTATGTAACGTGATACAGGGTGGTTAATGTGCATGGATTGATGATTTCCCGGGGCTATGGAAAAGAATCTTTTCATGTCGGCAGGAAAGCGCCGAAGAAGGAAAATGCATCATTCCGCCTATTGCTATGAAAATGAGCCGGGGAGATTGGCCCGGGAGAGCATTAACAGTGATGGCACTTCAATTGATTCTAAATTGGCAATCTCATGAGTTCACAGGAGTTTGCAAAATATCGAAGTCTATTCGTGTTTGAAATGAAACCAATACGCTTTTTTGAGGGGTTGTTGTTGATGTGACGGGGAATGTAAGGATGAAATGAGAATGAAGCAGCGACATTGTCGAAGATTACGATGATAGTTAAGGAGTGGACTTCGGGAGATTTTAAGATCTCTGCATGCTCGGATTATGCTTGAGAGGGGCTGAGGGGGTGGCATTTTTACGACTTGAATGCCGATTATTTCTTAGTAAGAAGTAAATTCATTTCGCAATTCAATGAAAATGGTGGATACGAAGTGGCGATTAAAGTGAGCAGTATACTAGCCTAGGAAGTGGTGATTATAACAATGATGATGAGGAGGAGGAGAAGGAGGAGAAGAGGGAGAAGAAGATAGAAGAGGAAGAGGAGGTCGATGACGTCGTGATAACAAATGGTAGTCGTTATGATATTGTTGATGATCTTTATGACACTGACGATGATGTGGAAGCCGATGAGGGTACAGCCATCGACTAGGGTCCGGCATCATCGCGGTGGGGGGGGGGTGCTGGGATGCGGTCTTACCCGGCGAATAATACATACATTATCTAGGCCATCGGGGCCTTAAGGGAAGGGTGAAGAAAGGATTTCACTTTCTCCTGTTCTGTGCTTTGTTCCTTTTCCATGTTCACCGTTCGATTCAGGGGCATGTACCCCCAAGTCTCCGTACCCCGTACCTTCCATGCAGCTACCCGTCTAATGATGAATGTGATGATAGTTATGATGTTGGGGACGATGACGATCACAATGATCATGAAGGCGAAGATGATCATGATGATGAAGACGAGAGTAACGGTAACATTCCTCAATGGCCTCAATTACCATCATGGATCTAAATATAGCAAAACAAATTTGAAGAAGGGTGCTTGGTGCTGCCTTCAGGGATGCAATGTCATCTGCTAAGCCATTTGACTTTCCATCTTTATGACTATAATATAATATCGGTGGCCATGCTGGTCATAAGAGACCGTTATGATGCTGCCATAGCTCGTTTGAATGTCGTCATCTTACACTTTCCAGGCGCCAGCACCGACAATATAACCCATGCCGACATTACAACCAATTTGAATACTGATCAGAAAATTTGTATTTCAGAATTGCGTGATTTGGGGACGGAATCGACTAAACCAGACGCTAAATTTTGATAAATTTGCAAACAAAATGTCACAAACCTAGCGTGCTGTGAATACAAATAGCCTTCGATTTTGCCCGTCTCTCTTTAAAGACCTTATCCGATAAAAATGCAACTTTTTATCAATGAAAAGCTGAATGAACATAGAATACAAATATAAAGGAACTCAACATATTTTCCCTTTCAGTATTGCACAAAAAAAACGAATTAAAACCTTATTTTCCGCATCTCTCCAAATTACAGTTTAACGGGGTCAAATTTTCTGCAGTTACAGTGACGACATAATAATGATGTGGACCCGATCGGCTCGCCTATCTAGCTGGGCAGATGAGCCGTGCTTAATTAATGCAAAGTTATTGTGAATATGCGTACATCAATTCGATAGCTATAGTTTTTAGGTCGACAACTCCCCATTTTCTGACAGGCACTAACGTAGCATAATTATAATTGGTATTATTACTGTAATCTATGGCTTGTAAGCTTTCCTTTGATTATCTTTCATCCATTTCAATTTTTACTTCCGACAGGGTCTTTAAAAATGTAACTACATCGACAGGCCGGAGAGGCTAGGAGATCAATCAACATTTCCTTTTCTACGGAATTGTTATGATTTGCATTTAGATTCATATTTTTTTTTTCAATCTGGTATTGTAATACAGCAACATACGTGCATTGTACGCGCATTTATTGCCTATTTGAATGAAATAAATTGGATTTACAGTTTAATTCATACGATTCGCATGCACGGCAACCATTTTGGAGAATCCTTGTCCATCCTATACTGTAACAAAGCATGACATTATGCAGCCTGGATGCCGAGTTCGGGAACACATTTTTTAAAAAACAAACCCGTGCACAGAGTAACAAATCTTGTCAATAAGAAATGTGAAATAAGATAATGAAAAGATGTATAATTGCAATGGTAGGAGAGAGAGAGAGAGAGAGAGAGAGGTTAGAGAGAGGGAGAGGGGCTGAGGACTAGTGAGAGAATGTTTTGTATACAAGTTGTGACAAAATTGTTCAGACGATTTGAAGACATTCATTTTGGATAGGTTTACATCTACTCAAGATATAAGATATGGAACATGTCGGTCGAAATACATCAAGATGGCCCCATGGAAGACCATTAGCAACAATTATAGTTGCAGCTGAATATTGGCTACCAGCCGTATACGTTCCATTTTTTTCTCTGTATGATTATTTTATATGTATTTGATTCTGATTTTATTATACGGAAATAAAAACAACAGCAACAACAACAACAAACAACAAGATAGTTATGTTCGGCTTATGCTGTTGTTTATATACGTGAGAGGGGGAGGGAGGGAGAGGGGCTGAGGACTAGTGAGAGAATGTTTTGTATACAAGTTGTGACAAAATTGTTTAGACGATTTGAAGACATTCATTTGGATAGGTTTACATCTACTCAAGATATAAGATATGGAACATGTCGGTCGAAATACATCAAGATAGTTACATATAGTTTTTGCTGCTGTATATTTATTGAAGTTTTCGTGAGTGAGAGAGGTAGAAGAAGAGGGAGG
>BEXV01000149.1:241964-253963 GCA_003118195.1 Hemicentrotus pulcherrimus | reverse complement strand
AAAATGTTACAGTTGAGTATAGAACTGATGACAGGAGAATGCATTGGACAATTTGGTTTTTCATAGTCTGTATCTTAACCCTTTAGTGAGCCACCTAAATTTGAATTTTGTGCACAGTGGGATTTTTTAAAATATAGAATCTGATAAAATGAGATACCTAGTATAACATTGTAATTTCCATGGTCCCAATGTCCTCATTATAGCTAGTTTCCACTGCATCACAAATTGATATTTTTGACAAATACAAGCTCTTCATTACAATGCCTTGATTTCATTATTAATCTTGATATAATGTTATAGTGTATAACACAATTCATTAACTTGTCTCCAAATCCATGAAGTAAACAAGCATCATTTAGACATTTACAACTCAGGTAATGGAAGGGTAAAAGTCACAGTCAGAAGGGGGGGGGGTAGGGTCATGGGGCTTGGACCCACATAAACTTTTTGTTTTTCTTTGTGCTTGTCAGAAGTTTTTTTGGGTAGTTCCTCTCTTTTTTTACAATATTCTGGAGCTGCCCCTGAAAGAATATCAATATTTAATTTCAATACAAGAGCAGTGTACCTACAACTCACAACCCCCTTGGAGCAGAAATATAGTCTGAAAAATATAAACAGCTACAATAACAATTTACTTCTATTGTGAAATTCAACTCCATGAAAACTCTTCAGTAATATTCCCCCATCTCTTCTCTAGTAGTCTAGAACAAAACAAAATGTATTAGATAGTTGTCACTGTCCCAAGACATAACAGTTTCTTCTCAAGTTTTACATGTAACTGAAAGAAAAATCAAATTACATTAATTTTCTATTTTGAAGTCATTATCGAGAGGACAAGGACTGTTGAAATCTGACACAGTTACAATTCAGAAAATATATATTGTCTGCATCAAATCCATTTCTTTTCATATAGCCTTTATCAATGATATGCCCAGGGGCAACTTCTGATTCACTTTTCTAGTACCTTTTAATGCCGAGGGATTATTATGAGAATCTTGAACTCAATTAGCTTCTTATCAGCTTTATTCCATTTCCTTCCCAATATATCATTTCTTTCTCTCTCTTTGAGAAAAAGTTACACTCCTGGAATGCAACTGAACAGAATACAATCCGATAATGGAACTGGTAGAAGATCAAAAGATGACCTCCTTTTCGAGGGGTCATTTTTGTTTTTACTAGAGCAGGGAAGAAAAAGTTGTTTGCGAGAGGAATACATGTCTGTCCAGAGCCAGAAATGTAATAATTATGTGTTATGTGTAAATGAGTTAATACTCTTCTAGACCCAAACACACTTGGTCTTTCTTGTTTTCTTTTCTCTGAACCCATTACTTCACTACCCTTCTCTTTGCATGTAGGTCATTTATTCCTATGTTTGTCTTTCATATAATTCAATTTCTACGCACTTGTTTTGATATTTCAATTATTCTTGACTGCAACAGAGAAAAGCATTGGCAGGGACATACTCGTAAGGAGGCGCTATGGCTCAGCAGCAGTGGTCTCGTAATCGAGAGGTCACCGGGTTCGAAACTAAGTTGATGTGATAATGCCCTTTGAAAAGGCATTCATCCTCATTGCAAAGTCGTGGAGAGGACTTACAGCCATCGGTCCCCTAGTTGCTGACTTGGAAGCAGCTTTCTTAGCTGTCAAGTTAAACAAAGAAACCAACCAGCCAAACCAATACTAATTTCCCTTTTAATTTTTGAAATGGAGACTGTCCCATGCTCCTGGGGTGATGTTTTGTACCAATACGCCTTTCAAAGATGGTATTTAAAGGTCTTATTCACCCAGGGTAGTAGATCAGTATGGACATCATACTCTTCCTGTGGGCCCTGCAATCATTATTACCCCCAGCAGGGCCAGGTACCATTTCATACAACTTGGTTTGAGAGGGACAAAGTTGGGTAAAACACAGAGTCCAATGATTTGCGCACTCAGCAAGGATTGAGCCCAGGATCTTGTGTACGAGAGCCGAGAGCCTTCAACCACAATGCTCCCTCATTTTTTCCTGTTCATCTCATTTATCATGCTACAATGCAACCTGCTTCAGCAACCACCTGCATAGAGAGACCCCCCATTTTTAAATATCACATTTTCCATTTCCCTTGAAAATATTTGATCAGGTAACAGTACTTAAAGACCACCTGCCTATACAAACTCTTGGGACTATATACCCATGCTTGGACGGTCTTTATATACAGGTTTTAAGTAGGGACCTCCCAGATCAATTTCAACATTTATGTTCCTTCTACTTGATTTCAAAAATATATATGAAGCAGACCTGAAAAGTACAAAGTCGATTGCAAAATAATTCACCTTCATTTGGAGAATCTGGGATCCTCCAATACAGAGATGAGAGTACACTCTAAAATCATGTATGATATCAGTGTGAATCCATCTAGGGATTATCTTGTCATGGGTTCCACTTAAGAACGTAACTGAATCCAGAGTTCTCTCTCTCTCTCTCTCTCTCTCTCTCTCTTTCTCTCTCTCTCTCTTTTCCTTTCATAAAGAAAGGAGAGGAACCCTTCTTCAATGAGGAATACCAAATGCATGTTCCCAGATTTACTGTTAAGCAATGTTTGTGGCTGAAATTTTCATACAAAACTATGTTTTTACCGGTATGCATTAACTTTTTGAGCTACACAACATTTAAAGCAGGACTGTACTACTTGTAGCTCCTTGCGCACTCTATACAGCAAACAATGCCTTTAATAGCAGTACCCGTTGGTCGCCCATGACCCCCTTTTTCTTATGTTAATTGAGAGCTGATTTGATGAGATAGCCACCTGTCAGTGAACATGCAGGGAGGTCTAATCCCCTCCTGGTCACACTACAGACAGTGCAGACAGGCTTTAAGATAAAGCAAATTTGGGTACATTTTGGAGAGTAACCCACATTACATGTTACTTTTTGCAGTGTTCCCAAACAGCAGCTCCTTCAGAAGCTATATATCAGAATGCCACTCATCACATCACCTAGCAGAAACACTGTGTTCTATGCCAAACCTGACTAACCTGACACTGCATGAAAGGAATCTCAATTTTGGAGAGAGTAACCCACATGAAAATTTACTATGAGAAAACAAACAGTAGATAACCTTTGTTGTTCATATAATTTTGAATGCTCTCCAGCAATTGGGTCCCTGTGTTTCTCAAAGCCTCATAGATTGTGAAAATGTAGACAAAGGCCAAATCTTAATGCAGACAAACCTTGACAATTTCAACCCAGACCTCTGTGAATGCAACAACAAAAATAGTGGAAACAGTCTAATCTCCTTTGGCAAGACAATATCTTCATTTGCCACTCTCCACCCGGGTGAATTTAATCGGTAGTGGATACCCGATATCTCTGTATCACAGGCAAGTGAATATGCATAGGAACCCTGTTGTACGCCCAAACAAAGATAGTCCTAGAAGTAGAGGTGGTAGCAATAGAAAATAACCAAAGTAAGAGCCGTAATTGCGTCTTCAGCTCCTTTAAGCAAGATGTTAGCAACAAACGTGACAAAGTACTCTCTCAGAAGAAAAGAGTGAATGTTCACTCTGTTTTTACTCAACCGGGAGTCACGTCAGTGATCACTTGTTTAGGAGTGAATATCGATTGATTTGTGAGTGCTCTCTAAGAAGAAAAGAGAGAATGTTCAATCTATTTTCACTACATTTTCACTACATTTTCACTCTCCAGAGGAATCACGTCAGTGATAACTCAATTTTTTTTAGAGAGTAATGATTATGGAAAGAGAAGAAATATAGCAGTAAGATGGAAATTTATTTAAAAAATCATCCCTATATGCCATTCATCTTCATGTAGAAAAAAAGAAAGAAAAGAGTTGCGGTTTATGGTATACCGCAGCATTGGTAGACGGGCCTTAACCTTAGCCATCATTGAAGTGCCGTCCAGTCCTATCCCCCAAGCTCGCACAAGACACTAACCTTTGTGGTGATACATAAAACATGGGCAGCGGCTGTTCATTGAAGTGATATGCATGAATAAAGCATATGCCTAGTCCAGAACTGCATTAACTGTACCGGAGTTTCACCATTATCTGCAGGGGCATTAATTTGAGTATAAATTTCAAATGACCAGGGGGACTTCTTGGCCTATATATACGAAGCAGCTTACCTACTTTTAACTAAAGTTATAACAGCATGTACAACACACAAGAGGAATTTCATTTCATAAAGAAGCATAAAGAGTTTTTTCAATATCTAAACGGAGGAGGGGGGGGGGTCTTGAATTGTATTCTCCTTTTCCTAAAATTCTCAATCCTAAAATGAAATGATGATCGAGTGACAGTAAGGTTTATAAATGAAATATAAATAATCATCATATCGTTAATGAATGAGAGAGTGTACTAGAAATGGGAATTGGTAATGTGCAAAAGAAGTGACTTACCCTGAAATTGAATTTTGTGCTTTTTTTATAAAATATCCCCAAAAATATATGGAGCATGAAAACATACAAATATTGAATCATCAATGGTTTTCATAATATGCATATAAGATATTGCAAATAATTTGAAGTTTTCTGCTCGGCAAAGGTATCTCTATACGAAAGAACAACTCATAAGGCCAGGTTTAACCTGTGCTTCGATATGTTTTCTTCAGACTATAAAATGACATTTTACTAGCTGTTTTCAATGACTTCAATAATAGATTTCAAAGAATTAACAAGAACTTTGTGTAGCACTGCCTTAATTGGTCATGAGAATTCTGTTCTATATCCCATAGCTATAACTTGTTCTGGGGTTAAGGCAATACCTCCTCTTTGCATCCACCCACTATTCTTAGTTGACTTGGTCCCGTAATAAAAATCATCTTCATCGTCGCTGTATAAATCAAAGTATTCCCACGTATTGTCTCCGCTCGGCTTTGAGGTGCTAACCACTTTCACCGTTTTCTTCAAGACACGTATAACTATCCATGCAAGCACACAATGCCAGATGAAGATGATAAAAACTGTGATTCCAACTCCCTCATCACGTCTCCACTCCCGCCCCGTCATGCTCAGCGTGCACCCGATCTGGACTAACCACGTACCCTGGACCAGGGAGCACCCACATCGGAGCCACGAGAGCTGTTCGAATTCCGGCACCAGAAGTTCCCCGACGACCACCAGGGCCGAGAAGTAAATAAGAGTGCAGACAGGTGTGTACATACACCTGTCGCATCCGCTGGGCAAGCTGTTCAGGTGCGCTGCCACAATGGCGTACTCGCAGAGCAGCGCAAACAATATACACGGTTTAACCCACACACGCATCCAGCTTGAATAAAAGTCACATGAAATTAAGACCACGCTGTATAAGGCATATGGTAACCAGATGACATAGATGAACCACCGCGACTCGGTATCTGTCGAGGGCGTGCCTTTGCCTTTCTCAAGGCGTGGCATCATCTCGATGAGCAGGAGGACGATGACGCTGGTCGCGACCAGGATGCCTTCGATCCACGACCTCTTGAAGCACTGCTCGATCATGACGCTCTCCATCTCCTCGTTGAGTTCGCTTTTCTCGCGGTAGCGTGTGAACTTCTCGTAGCTCTGCTTGAACGTCCAGCCGATGGCTACGAAGAACATGAAGGATCCAAAGATGGTGAAATCCTGCCATGTTACAGCCATCCTGCAGGATCACGATGTGAAGGGACCCTGTGAGATGGGTGAAGGTCACCTTCTCCCAATCAGCTAGGGTGATCGATCCAAGCCTTGGGACATCATCAGTGACCTGAAAAGACAGATAAATGAAGAAGAGTTATAAGGGGTACTTGCACTCCATGAACATTGTACAGTACAGGAGAAGGGCAAAGTGCCTGTATAACTGATAAAAATGGGAAGTCTAGTCTGCATAGCAAAACGATTTATGACATGGAGTATTCAACTGATAGCAAATTCTTGATTACAGTGTAGCCATCTATTGCCCGTTTCAGAAAATCCAAAGCCTTCTCCTCAATACACATATGCAAAGTAGTCTTTCAAGCATTCAAAATAACAATTTGTTTATTGTCAAGCGGAAAAATAAGGGGCATGAAGAGATATTTCCTAATAAAGCCTATTTTAAGGAAGAAGAAAGAACAGAGAGACATTTCAAAGTAAAGAAAACAAGACATCCATAGAGGAAAGAAAAGGGGTATGCAAATGGGATACAGTTACAATCGACATTGCACTTTAGAATGGACATCAATCTTTCTTTATGTCTCATTCATTAATTAATAACCCATGATCCCAAATGACTTTGGTAGGAGAGTAAGTTGACCGAGAGCAAGGAGGCTGTCGATCCAGAGTATACTGAATATGTAGATTCACAATCAATGCACATCTAAGTGCTGTATCCGAGGTAAATACACATCGTTGGCTGCATGCAAAAAGGCCGAAAGAGCGTTATATTGTCAAGGGCAGTAATGGCCTTCTTACATGCAGCCCACAACATGTACTTCGTCTTTAAAACCCAAGTGAGGCATTATTGATTTCACGGAAAGAGGTGGATGTAAACGGTAAGTGGAGATACTTAAACGCGAAGTACTTCTTAGATAAGACGAACTTGATCTTCAATGAACGACAGATTATCGTGATTAGTTTGTCTCCGCCCAAACTAGGGATGATATACATACGGATGAGTTAGCACGAAAGACAGAGCTCCTGGAAATAAATGTCTTGTAAATGGATGAAGTCATCACATTTCTATGGTAACAGAAGACTTATACTCCGACGCATATCCTTGAAGAGAAAAGCCAACAAAAATCAGTATCCCGTTCATCACCAGGTAATGAAAGGAGAAGGAACCTTTTTGGAGGAGAGCTCGAAAACGAAATGCTTCCCTGAATATCTTGCAGCCATTCCAGGTAATAGCATAATATCAACCATGCCATGGCCTCAGGGAGCATGCTCTGAAGTAGAATGGGATTAAAGACAAATATAGAAAAGGATATAAGCTTCTCCCGCCAAGCATCAAGCTAGCTGTATTTCCAGAAGATTCTACAGATTCAATGGGAGATTACCATCCGACTGTTTCTTCATCCCGATAAGATCTTCAGCTATCTTCTATGAATCTTAAGTGAAAATACTGGCATTTAGTAGACATATATTATAGTTTCATTGCCACATGCACTGTGAGCTCCTGGGTGAATGTGTGTGCAATATGAAGTAGATGATGATGATGATGATGATTCACAGCATTTGTATGGCGCCATATATTTATATCAAAATACATTCAAAGGCGCGAGTTCCTCCAATAAAGTTACTCCAGGTTGTCAATTTTGTGAATAAATGATGGGAGGGAGTGATAATGATGATGGTAGTGATAATGAAGATGATGATGATGGTTGCAATGGTGATGATCAGGATCATGATGGTGAATGTTGCTGTTGATGTTTCTAATGTTCATTCTTTCATATTTTGTTTTGATGTAAAGCACTGTGAAACCACAGAAAGTTTGTAAGAGAACTATAGAAGTGAAAGTTTTATATTGTTGTTGTTTTTATTGTTATTATCACGATAAATACTATATCTATTGCATAAGAGCTTTATGCTGTGAGCCTCTTTGCAGTGAATTATTTGCAATATTTTCAAGAAAGCAGGTGCAGACATAATCTTTTGATGTCTGGAAATTCTGGGTTGTTCCATCTCCAGGGAAGTGGAAAGTCACACTAGATTTAGATCCAAACCTCAAGTGAGAAGCTAATGGGGGCACTTTAGAAGGGGTGCCTAATCACCAAGGAAGGTCCATGGTGAAAGAGAGAGAAAGAGAACGAATGAGGGAAGAGAGGGCGGGAGGGAGAGGGAATGAGAGAGAATGAGAGAAAGAGAGAGAGAGAGAGAGGGGGGAGGGAGAGGGAGGGGAGAAAGGAGGAAGGGAAAATAAGAGACAGATAGGGGAAGGGAGGGGAAAGGGAGGGGAAAGAGAGAGAGAGACAGAGAGAGAGAGAGAGAGAAAGAGAGACAGACATAAAGGAAGGGAGAGTGGGGTAAGGAAGAAACAATGGGGTGGAGGGAGGGAAAGATAGAGAAGGAGGGAAGCCGAGAGAGAAAAATAAGATAGAGAGACATGCACAAAAACAGAGGGAGGAATATTGTAAGAGGTGCAGTGGAGATTGATACAGGGAAAATAAGTGAAAGGAGACAGGGGGAAGGGAAAGAGCGAGGGGGAATGGAAAAGAGAGAAGCATACTACTATCGTAGATTTAGCAAGAGAGAGAGAGAGAGAGAGAGAGAGAGAGAGTGTGAGAGAGAGAGGGAAAGGTTGAGGGATGGAGATGAAAGAAGAAAAGAAGAGTAGGTTTCACTCACTTTGTATCAAATGAGGCAATGATGAGAGCAGACAAGCCTCCCCATTAGCCTTAGATCATAAATTGCTCAAGGGAATTTGTTTTCCCTGCTTCGCTCACTTTGCACCCAGCTATCTCATCCCTCGTTTTCTTCTCTCCCTTGTTCGATTGGGGAATCCGAAGGTGAATTTACCCACACACTGCCAATCTCTCATCGATTTGTATGTTCATCTACACTAATCAATTCCAGTTCCCACTCCTAAAAAACATTTACATCTACTACTTGAAAGCGATAGTTCACCCATTGCCTGCGGGGAGCCGGATGTTACCTTAACAAGCCTTGGGAACAAGTGTATCTTTTCAAATGTGTAACATTAGACTGCATGATCACTATAGAGTAGAATGATACGTAAAAACAACATTAAAATCCTTATTTCCATGATTGTGATAGATAACATAACATACTAACCTAATATTTCAGTCAAACAATTCCTATAAATGATATCAAAAGCAAGAACAATATTGAGGTCTATATTTTCTTGAAGAGGGAGAGAGAGAGAGAGATGGAGATAAAGAGAGAAAGAGAGAAAGAGAGAGCGAGATAGAGAGAGAAAGGGAGAGAGAGAGAGAGAGAGAGAGAGAGAGAAATTGCCTGCAGGGAGCCGGATGTTACCTTAACAAGCCTTGGGAACAAGTGTATTTTTTCAAATTTGTAACACAAGACTGCATGATCACTATAGAGTAGAATGACATGTAAAAACAACATTAATATCCTTATTTCCATGATTGTGATAGATAACATAACATGCTAACCTAATATTTCAGTCAAACAATTCCTATAAATGATATCAAAAGCAAGAACAATATTGAGGTCTATATTTTCTTGAAGAGGGAGAGAGAGAGAGATGGAGATAAAGAGAGAAAGAGAGAGCGAGATAGAGAGAGAAGGAGAGAGAGAGAGAGAGAGAGAGAGAGAGAGAGAGAAATTGCCTGCAGGGAGCCGGATGTTACCTTAACAAGCCTGGGGAATGACTGTATCTTTTCAAATTTGTAACATAAGACTGCATGATCACTTTAGAGTAGAATGATATGTAAAAACAACATTAATATCCTTATTGCCATGATTGTGATAGATAACATAACATACTAACCTAATATTTCAGTCAAACAATAACTGTAAATGATATCAACTGCAAGAACAATATTAAGGTCTATATTTTCTTGGAGAGGGAGAGAGAGAGAGAGATGGAGAGGGAGAGAGAGAGATGGAGAGGGAGGGAGAGAGAGAGAGATGGAGAGAGAGAGAGAGAGAGAGAGCGAGAGAGAGCGAGAGAGAGAGAAAGATGGAATGGAAATCAGGCATCAAGAATGTAATTTATAAGCAGAGGAACGGCACGAGTGTTGCTGACAATGCATAAACCTGCACTCGTTCAAATCACTTGTCGGCTACATTTATATTTACCAGGCACTCCAGAGTCAAAGGATATACTCTGGATCAATATTGACTGAATTTGTAAAGATCCACCAACTGCGAGCACGAGTCTGTATTCATATATATGTATCGCATGTCTGTCAGCTAATGAGTGAATCATAAGAATACAAGAGAGAGATACTACAATCAGGGACATGTGAGTTATTTTCATTCTACAATCAACACACGAAACTCAATCAGTTTTGTTACATACACATGTACGCTGAATACAGATTAGAACATAGAAAATTGTATTTTCTCTTGATAATGTTACCTGTTAATTTTTGTTTTTTTCTCTTTTGGTTAATTTTGGCTTTACCTTGAATCAAATTAGAAGTTCTTGGATTCATAAGGTTAAGTAACTGTTAGTTCAAGATTCATACTAGGTAGTCCTCTAGGTAGTCCTCATGCTAGCTACATATAGTTTTTACATACACATGTAGTATAGTATTTTGTTGCAGTGTTGAGAATATATCCTGAACATTTCGAAATTTGTAGAAAAATTTGAATGGCAACAATGAGCATTACCTAGAAGATATTTAACGATTTGCACACAGGTTGCTTAATTCACTGTGTCAACCAGAGCTTATGCCTTCCACACAATGTTAACATCATAATAACATGGAGTAAACCTTTTAATTCTAATTCCGCCATACGTCACCAGGGATTTATGCTTCTACAAAAATATCTCTAAAGTAATGAAATGGTTATAAGCTTTGTAATCCCAAAAGCTGTACAAGCCATATTTACTTCAATAAGCCTTACAGTGAGGGGATTATTACAATACAGCTACATTTCTCCCTCAAACATGAATAGAGTGTAGGAAAAGAAAGAGAGAAAAAGAGAAGAATTGTGGAAAAATGCCGGTATGTGTACGTGACATCCTGTAACACCTTCAAATTTGAAGCTGCTGCAGTCGACTATCCTTTCTAATACACAAAAAGCAAATACAAACTCAATGCGAATAGGAAGAGTTGTGTATTCAGGAGGTCTTGGAAGTTGGAACCATATCTCAAGCTACTGCAATCATACTTCGATTCAAGTCAACTGCACTATATAGCAGTTTATGGTTTTGACCTGTCATAAACATGGTTTTATAATAAATGCCCCTAATGCTGTTTCATGATGCAAGCTCTGAATTTGAAACTAAAAGATGACAAATAATTAAAAAAAAAACTAAATTGAACATCAAATGTGTCTGTTGGGTACAGGTTTGTACCTTAGAGCAAGAGACAGTATCTAAGATATTTACGAGAGGTTGATTAATTGAATGTCTGAAGCAAATAATCAATTCAAATAGGAATAAATGTGTATTTATGGGGTCTTGGAACCATCTAGGCATAACAAAATCACTCAATCTAGCTGTAAATTAAAATAACAACCCTGATCTCCCCCCAACAAAAACAACAACAAATTTTTAAAAAAATTAACCCACATACACAAATCAATGCAGAATACTGTACATTAGATTACTCAACATTGGGTAAATATTCATAAATGAATGATACTTGCCACGCCATTAAAAATAAACAACAACAACAAGTAACTAATTCTACTTTTGTATGAAAATCAGAGTATTCCATGTTACAAGGCTACGGAAACTTACTATGAATAACTACTTTTTATCTGTTAAAGCCTGAAATATTTTCAGTATATTTATGAAAATGCATGTTATTCCAAATTTAATCAAAAAATATTCAAAGGGTAAAGGGGAAAATTAGCTACATATTAGCACATAGCACATATCATGTATGAATATGCACATATTTTGTAAGACTCATTATTTCACCATGTTGGAATGCAAAGAAGAAAAACAGAAACATCCATATCACTCATAATTGATCGTCGTTGCCTGTAGCAACGAAAAATGAACTGAGATATCCTATACCATGTGCTATCACAGGAAAGGGGATATCTCTCTACAGCTTGCCGACACGTTTCCTTTTCATCACAGACAGGTATGGACTGTCATCTTCTTCCACAATGAAATTGATATTGAAACCCTTTGCAGCTTGAAATGGACCCTCACCCACTGGTAGGCACTCTCACATTGTTCATGAAACCACCAATTTGACTTAACAAAAATATACACACCTATATACATTGCAACATGCACTTCTGTTCACGGTTGTCACACGGTATATATCTTGAATGAAAAAGGAGAAGGGAAACAAAAATGGTATCAGAATAAATAAGGATGTAACAAAATAACATACCTGTATCTCAAGTGAGAAAGAAAGAGAGAGAAAGAAAGACAGAGAAGAGGGAGGGAG
>BEXV01000149.1:221108-232150 GCA_003118195.1 Hemicentrotus pulcherrimus | reverse complement strand
TTAATGTCCATTTATCATGTCTTCATGATGTTCTAAAAGAGGCACAGGGGAACAATATGCCAAGTAAAATTGCATAATTATAACATAAATATAACAAACCTAGAATTATGAGAAATATTTTTTACACGTACATGCAAGTTTAATGCAGTTATTCTAATGCAAGAACTCATAAATGGTATCAGCAAAAAAATGCTCATTTTACAAAACATAGCATACAAATAGTTAAACAATTTTATTTCAGATAGCATTTGTTTATTTGATCATTTTTTTGCTGATCCAAACAACTTACCTATATGTATTGTACACCCACATACAAATCAAAATAGATTTCAGCCCGTTCCTTTTAAATCACAAATCTACATGCATCTTTCAAAGCTCAAAATAAGCTTTGAGTTTATACAGGAAAGCTAAAATACCTGCAAAAAGATAATCTCTTTTGATTTAAAATCTCCTTGAGGCTATTAAGTCACTGAGTAGATTTTTGTTTTTTCAATTATTCTTAGAAATTCAATCTGTGTTACAATCTTAAGTGACTGATAGGAAGAACTGCCTCTTGAATATTTATAAAGTTTCTGAATGGGTATTATTGTTAGTGTTGATTGCGTTACCCTGGGATTTTACAAGTCTATGCCAGAGTAGAATTATCTTTAAAGTAGTATTATACTTATAGAAGTATAAACTTCATATTGGATGTGTAAAATCCATGATCTTGAATAGAGTGAGGTCAGTGAGCGATTCCCAGTAGTATCGCTCAAAAAAGTTGTATTATGTTGTTTTTGTATGCTCAACTATACTATGCCTAGCGCCAAAAGCATCATGCTCAACATACCCAAGCAATTATTATTATTATTATTTTTATCATTATTATTGAAGGGGACATAAACGTTGCAAAAAAAAGAAGACAATTTTGATTACACCTTCAATTGTGATACTTGATTTTATTCCATCATCTTATGTAGGCTTGTACATTGCGTCATACATTGTACATATAGCTGTAGCTGTACGGATATCACACAAAACGTTGATTTACATGTATCTCCACCTGAACACAGGGAAAGAAAACAGCCGTAAAAAGACATAATTTCAAACGGCTTCAGTGTAGATGTGTTGCCCCTAGACATAAACTGTGTAAACCATGACAATCATATCTGTAATTCGCTATCTAGGTTTCACACAAGAAAAAAGTCATCATCATCATCTGTACTGGCCTAACATGTAGCTGCACTCCTGTACGAAGCAAAACGATATTTTTCAAAGTCTATTTTGCTATGTGTGAACAAAGTGAAAAAGAAAACAGCCATAACAAGAGATTATTTCAAATAGCCTCCGGGTCCCACCTGCGCCATCTGTATTATTAACTAAGGATTGGAAATGGCAATGAACCACATCAACCTGGCTCACGTATCCAATCTCCATCACATTGATGATGATGATGATAATGATGGAGTCTAGTATCCATGGCAACAATGGATCGCATCTCTTTGTGGTGCAACAGGTAGTGTGTGGGTGTAGGGGTCGGCTGAGGTCAGGGATGCACAGGGCTTAGCTCACATCTGCAATCTATCATACCGCTCTCTCACTATTAAGTGCTAGGAGGAGTGAACTTGAAATAAAAAGGGAATAAAGAAAAAAAGAGGCACTTGCAAAGTTTCAATACCATAGATAAGTGAGCAGGGAAAAACAAATGCCACTGCTTTGGTGCATTGATCAAAGTTTATTAAAATGATGCACTCAAAGTTTGCTGCCATCTCCATTTCGTCTTATTCTTAAAAGTTTTAGAATCATGTAAAAGCATTACAATATAAGTGGCATATAGAAATAAAGTCTTCAAACATTAACCAGCAATAATGCAGTCAGTACAATTCATTTTGATCTTTTTTTAATTGTCATCTGTAAATGCGTGTTGCATCATCATAGCTTAGAAGAGAGTAGGAAAAAGAAAATGATTGAATCATCATTCAATATACTCTTCTCAGATCTAAAAGGGCATTGATCACCTTTCAGCTGATAATACAATAATTACATTTATCCATGCTGTACCCCCACCCTTCCTCCTGCTGCTCATCTGATGATACAATCCTTATCCATGGGTAATGTACATGAACTTACAAGCTATACTAGTTGCCAGGTTTTATATTAAAGCTTATCTGCCGTAGTCTACAGGAGGAATTAGAGCACCCTGCAAGGTCACTGGACAGGTGGTTATCTCACCAACTCAGCTCACGGTTAACATAAGAAAAAGAGGATCATGGGGGACCAATGGTCACCGATTAGGCACTGTTTGTTATACAGATGGCGCAAGTAGCTACAAGCAGTGCAGTGGGCCTTTAACTTCTATCACCATTACACCCCTATCAAAGGCAATAACATTACCATCCCCATGGTTACCATGAAGTGGACAAACAGGTCGAATTAACCCCTATTAAATTGATGTTTGCTGGACAACAAAATTCATTGGTTATCTGGAGGCAGACACACCTAGGGCAATCAATCCATTATCAAGATAACGACATTGTAGGTCTGCCCTTTGAAGTGGGTCATTCTTTACAAAACATCACAAAACAAAGCCAACTAATCCTCAGGCAATTTCCCAGTTAAAATCATGATAAAGTGAGAGTTTTTTGTTGTTGTGCAAAACATGTTGTTGTCGCCTTGCATGGTTATAACTGCATACCTTTTTTTTAATTACATTTTTTATATTTAATATGAATAGGAAATTATATTAAAAAGCCTCCATCAGATGAAAGTACAAGAAGGCCTACATGTACATTTAAAAAGGTATACATGGGATTTTATTTCCAGATTAAAACTTTCCCTGAATTGTTCATAAATATTTCATTTCCAGTGTATTTTGTTATGCATGCCTGGCATGGAGTCAATATCAGGCAAATGTTAGTGTCCTTTTTGTTCACTGTCACATCATCCACTTCTTATACTTTTGATTTCTTATAGTTCCAGAGAAATTTCATATCCATGTACATAGTTATGTATTCTTGTTCGACCAAAGCCCTTTACAAACAAACTGCTCCCATGACTGTAAAACAAAATACTGGATCAATGCCAACTCTTGTTTTCCATAGTTCCATGTATGATAAATCATATTACACAGTGAGTTTCAATAACTTGTGGGGTGTGAAATTACCGTGAATACCACATCTCCCCAGTCCCCACATCAGTGAGGAAAATACCTATTTTCTTGGCAAAAAGATTTGGTTGGATTTGCCATCTAAAGTAAGAAGATTCTCTTTTTATCAATTTGTATTGTTCTGTTTAATACAGGAGCTGTTTTGAAGACTACCAGAGCTTTTCAGAACTAAATTGCCCACAATCTTCTCATTTACTACATGTACCGGTACTTTCAGAACACAGAGGAGTGGAAATCCAGTTTGAGGGGGTACATTTGCACATGGAGTGATTGTAGTCACATTATGAATCACATCCTTTGGAGTCTAATCCACTCCAAACTAGAGTGGAATATACTGGTGAATTGCTCTTTTGAGAGTGGATTTCATATTTCGAAGCACATTTTTCCATTCAAAATGCAATGACCCCTATTTATGATTCCCCCAAGAATTTTGATTTAGAGAGAATAAAACATTGGTTTCAATAACATGTATGGTGTGAAAACCTGCAGCTACCAATACCATGATCAGATTTAGGATGAGATCGATATCTGCTTGAACTTTTTGGACAGCATAATATTATGAGGCAGCCAATATCAAATCATCACCTACATCACGAGGTGCGTGCACTATGGGGTCTGGCCTCAAGCGCCAAAATTTAATTTGGGCTTCAACAATTTTGGGGTTACCAGTCGAAGCAGGTTATAATATAATCATATCGTCTGTCGAGAGGCAGAGGGACGTTAACTCTATGTTAGTCTGTTAGATGAAGTGAGTGAATGCCTTTCCGGCTCTCTGCAGATATATTATGATATACAATTTAGCTGGGCAGGAGAAAAGTTGCGCCACTATAATAAGAAATGAGATGGGAAGGTGTTATTACTGCGTGTACTGGCGTATACTGGCTTCTGTAATTTTGTAAACACACACACAAGCATAACAAAGATTATGTGAGGGCATGCACTGCACTCAGGGAGTGTAACACGTACACCACTATTATGTCACATTCAACAAAGCCACCAACTACTTGTTATTTCAGTAGAGTTTGACAAGCAAATTGCCAGTTTCACTTTCTGATATTGAAAAGAGTGCAGATCACTGTGTGTTAATTGCATGTTTAATCTAAATAAGAGGAGAGCAAGTTGATTTTGCTTGCTTGCTTGCAAGAGGAAATGCCTACCTGCCAACTATCCAATGCAAATATAGAAATCTCTAATCTCTATTTTCCAATGCAAAAATAGGAATCTCTGATCTCTATTAGAAAAATTGGGAATACTGTGTATTCTATTCTGTATGCTTTCCACACAAATTTTCAGGAAAAAAAAGATGAGAATCTATGGTTTATTTACAAGATTAGTTTGGGGCAAAAATATGAATTCTTTCTCCACAGTAGCAATTCTTGTCAGCTTCAAGTATGAGAATGTGGAGCTCATCATGATGCAAGTTAACAAAGTGCAAAAATTGTTATGATGTGAGAAATACTTCAAGTAAAAGTGTTTTTTTTCTTCTTCTTTCCCCATATATTATAGATATAAATTCAGAAAACATCTACACATGTATCTACATGTTGCATACCAAGTCTCTTCAGTCACACCTTCAATACTTTATTGAGAGATAACAAGATAAAATATAATGTGTAAAGACTGGTTTCAAAGTGGATATCCTCTACAAAATTGTGCCAAATGATACAAATCCATAAATTATGAGAGCTTTCCTATCACAAAAAGCTGTGAAACACCTCCAAAAACTTCACAAGATATTGCACAACAAACCATGTACAATTATTGTCAACAATGAGCTGAAATACGAATTGCTTACAACTTTGACAAACCTCCCAAGGAGGACGATGCAGGAGAAAGGAGGACGATGGAAAAGAACACAATGAGACGGAGAAGAGCTCGAGACACAAGATCCCGCTTTTACATCTCACCTCCAGCCCCTCTGGAGGTCAAGAAGGATATCGAATCTAGGATAAGTCGTTTGATTAACCAAGGAATACCCAATTCCTTTCAATGGAGGAGGCGGCAACGTCGGGATCGGGTGTCCCGATGTGCCACGGGCCAGTTAAGAGTCTTTGGCAATATACGTGATTAATCCGCAGCGGGAGTACATTTGAGTTAGTCGAAATTCTGTTAGAGCACCGCGACAGGAGCAAGTAGCTTGGTAATCCAATTGACAGACAATACAGCTCTCCAGATGAAGGGGCAGTTTATTTAGCCCGATGTGAAAGGATATATCCTTACTACATTAGAGTTTAAAGAGAAGGTTGAGTCCTTGTAGAGGTGAAAATTATTCATTATTATTCGAATGCAAAGGGCCTTTTCCAAATTTCTATGTAGTCCAGTCATGTAAGGAATGAACCAAAGGAAAGATGTATGAAAAGAATGCATGTCAGTTTTTAATAGGAGAATTTCATATACATGTATAAGATTATGTCCCCTGAAAAGTATTGCTCTTCAAATGCTCTCATATTTGAAATATCTGAAAAGTTTGGACTAAGCTACATTGTATGTCACATGTTTGTTTAGTCCTTTAACACACTTCAGTAATCAGAACATGTGAATTTCAGCAAGAGTAAATTTCTCATCATTTTGATGATTCTAAAACGGTCAAGAATACACAAAATGAACTTCATCATCATTCTTTCCCAATTGCTTCCTTTCAGTTTCTTGTACCATGTATAGTTGCATGATCAGAACTCAGCTGGTTTGATTGCAAAAGATGGATGATGGTTGAGAGCTATGAGATGAAGAAGTTTATTTTGCCAAATGTGAAAGGCTACATACTGGAAAAGCTTAACAGTTTAATTAATTGGTTGCAAAGGGCATTTTCCAAATTGAAAGAGATATATATATATATATATGTAGGCCCTAATCTAATTAGCCCACTTAAATATTGACCCCAAGATACACATGCATGCATATTATTTGATTGGATGTTCCTTACTATATCAAAACTTATTGAATTCTCTCTGACTCTCTCGTCTTTCTAGCAATTCATTTTTGTTTGAATTGATCACCCAAATACAAGCCAATAAAGTAAATCTGCATTCAGATAACCAGAATTTGTCAAGAGTAATTTGTTTTTTCCTTGTCTGAATGTATATTTTGAACACGCTTGATGTGAAGCATGGCAGCTGAATATACTTCTGTCCATCAACCTACAAATACAAGTACAATCACAGTCTGGAATGCCAATGCACCCTAGCTAGTAACCAGAACCCTTTCTCCATCCTCCTACTTCTCTGTTCGTTCGTTAGGCACAAATTCCTGTGTAGTCCAGTCATGTAAGGAATGAACTGAAGCCAGGCAAGATGTATGAAAAGAATTCTTGCTCAGCTCCGGGCATGGCTGTAGAAAATCCATGCTATGGGCTCATCAAGTCAGCAGGAATGACAGCTAGGTCTGTACTTCTGTACTTTGTGCAAAGTACAAAGTACAGAAGTGCATTCAGATATTGTTTGCACGCATGCAAGGACAAGAGATAAACGGTCACCAATACTACGGTACAACTAATGGTCATCTGTTCTTAGGGACCTGCGCAAAAATTCTGTTTCCCTTGTTTTTTACTACATCTGGGCCCTGTTTCATAAAACATGATATCAATGACAACTGCCACATATATGACAAATCTGCTCACAGCCAATCAAATAAACAGTCACTCATTTGTATCTTATTCTTTTGGGACCTTTACAAAAATTCTGTTCATCTTGTTTTTCACCATGTCTGGGCCCTGTTTCATAAAGCTAGATATGAACAACAAGTGCAACATACATGTATCTATGACTAATCCGCTCACAGCCAATCAAATGTACGGATTTCAGTAGCTTCCAACAATTATTGTACCTTGTTAATTGTTACTGATATCAAGTTTTTATGAAACAGGGCCCTGACATGGTAAAAAAACTAAGATGAACAGAATTCTCTAGTGTTGACTGATTAGGGCATCAATTCAGATTAAAATAAATTATCACTTGGAGTTATTATAGCACTTCTGACTAGACACATGTACTGTATATAAGTTTACTCTGTAGTACAACTGTAGGTGACATAATTATGACAATGCTGACAAAAGGAAGAAAATTAAATGGTGAAAAAAGAAAATATACCTGATTGTGTTGGATTATCAGACATTTTATTCTAACCCATTTCTCAAGGATCAGTTAGAGTTTATAAAGTTCTGTATCCTGAATTTCAAAACCAAAAAACACAATGGTAGATATTCATCCAATGTTTGACAAATGATTTCCCTTTTTCCTTAATTTATATATATATTTTCAATTCATCATACCTATCCCTGTTAACTTAAGGCACAAATTTGCTCTTTAAAAAGACACCACCACTGCCCCTCATACAATAGGCAGACACAGATGTTTTTAATAATAAGGCCTGTTGTAACAGGATAGTTAAAAAGTTAGATTCATGTTTTGTTTAAATAATTAACCTTTTATTCAAATGATCTCTCCAAATCTTGAAATCCACAATTTCCAGGGTATTAATTTAAAAATTAAAATTTTAAGGGACACTTAGACAGATCTAAGTATATATGTTTTAGTACTATATTGATGTTGTGAAACTGATGTTCTTAAACACTAGTATATGAAATCAGAGAAAGGGGGAAAGAGCAGAAAGCAAGAGTGGTAATACTGAAAACCAGCCTTTTTAATAAAAAAGCAACTTTGCACTGACCAATTAATCTGACAACATATACAAAATTGCTTCATTTTTTGCATAATTTGTCTGTTCAGAACCAGAGGGTTTTTAACCCTTATGTTTAATGTATCGAGTTAATGTCTTTAAAATTTGATTGCAGATTTACTAGATTACCCACTAACAAATTTTTATTTAAATTAATAATGAATAAAAAGTTTGTAATGAGATTTGGAAATTCATCTTAAATACACATTGATTTTTTTGTATATAATTGCTTCACTTGGATCCACCTATATTTTCCACCTGCTCCTCTAGCTTTTATTCAGCCTTGTTTAAATATTTCTTGGTTCTATATGGCGAGCACTTCAGAATTGGAATGCATTTCATGTTTTTGATTGAATATATTGTGATTGTGGTATTATAGAATTGGGCACCCACATCTTCATGGCCCTTGCCTTGCGAGGACACACACACATGCTATCTATTAGCAAGAATAGGCTTAGCAGGATTAGAAGATATGCCTTGGCAAACATAGTCTAGATATTCTAAACATAGAGTCAAGGGGGAAATTAGAAACACGTTCTCACTTGGTTCCCGAGCTGGCCGAGTCAAGGAACATTGAGAATTACTCTTAAAATTAGAAGAAAAAAGGACAAAGACGAGGATAAAGCAAGGAGCAAGAAGGACAACAACACAAAACTTACCAAATTCTTAGATATCCACAAACAACACGAACGTGCCCTTTGCTGCCCAGTACAGCAGTGTCCATAAACTTCTAAATAAAGGCCAGTGAGCTGAGCTGAGCTGAGCTCGAATGGTGATCTTGACCTGAGTAGCGTGAAGACCGAGCGATCTCAGCGGGGAGCGTCCCCGGCAAACGCGAGATAGGATGAGGGATCAGGATGTAACAAGTTAAAGGTTCTGGCATCACTTAAATCATTGATATTTCCTTTGTCGAGACGATTAGAAATTCCACTGATATTCCTCGGGACGTTGTGAACTGATGTTGTGAGTCAATGGATGCATAAGATCACATACTGTCGGGATTCTTGTCTAGACAGAAAAAGAAGTTATTCACTCAGTCCAGCCAGGCTATACGAGAACACGATCATGAACTTGGCTAGGGCTCAGCGCTTATGCATGCACGCGCGTATAGCAAGCTAGCTGCAAGGAGCTTGAAATAAGAAACATGTGGAAATTGAGTGCATCCAGGCTGGCGCTAAGCCCAGCTGATGCTGTATGACTCGATTGCTTTGTTTAGTTTAGGAAGTGCGTCCAGGTGCGATTTACGCATGCGTACTTGCCCATGTCCAAATAGGATGCTGCTCAATCTTTTATCCATTGAAATCCTGCATCTATATTAATTCTTTTGAAGTCTATCTGTCTTGCTAGGTGACATATAGACAGAAAGAGAGAAAGAGGTTGATGTATAGATGGAAAGATACTATAGTAAGAAGATAGACAGGATCTCTCCTCTTTCTTTTTATTGATTCCCTTAGATCTACCGTTGATCTCTCTAGATGTTTATTATTTATATCTATCTATATGTTACAGTATCTTTATCTTATATCTATCTATATGTTACAGTATCTTTATCTAATATGTATCTATTATGTATACCTTTACCTATGTATCTCTGTATAGATAAAGTAATTATTGTTGATAAAGAAGACCAGTTTTAAATATTTGTCTGAATCTTTTTCGCGATCGGAAAATTTACTTTTATGAGATTATGATTTCCATTGGTTCTTGTTTCATAAGCATGATGTACAAATGTAAAATAATCTATAAAACAATGAGGGAGTTTGTACTTAAATAGAACATGGATAAAGGTTGCGACTTTAAGACGATGATTATTGCTTACTCAGTGAAGATACCTTAAAAGTATCTTTAAAAAAAGATCTACATTGTATAATCATATTCTATGTTCTATCTATCTATCTATCTATCTATAAATATATTAGATATATATCGGTTGACTCTTTAAGGAAGAACATGCAGACACACCTCTTCAATAGCTGAATATATTTATTTCTACTTGTTTTCTTCATTTTGTTGTTTATCATTAACGATGATTTGTCATGTAAAGCGCATCGAGCAATATCTTTACGCTATTAAAAAAAACTTTAAAAAATTGATGTATGAATGTTTCTATACCTATCGATTTGTTTGATATCTTTATATCTTCGTATATCTACCTTTCCATATCTATCTATAATCTATATTTATAAAAAAATCTATTTATCTGTCTTTCTCTATTTATGTCTATCTATCCGGTTATCAATCTATCTATCAATTTATTTATCAATCTAGCCATCAACCAATCAATCTATCTTTCTACCAATCAATCAATCAATCAATCAATATAATTTTTCTCTATACATCTCCGTGTCTGTTTGATTACACCCCCCCCCCTCCCCCATCAAATGATTTATTTTTGTATTGGTTGGCCTGAATACGCTACCTTGATTATTACTTTGTATTAACAAAGATTATCGTTCGCCAAAATATGAAGAATTAGATATCAATATATAATACTCACAGCAGAAATTAATTCGGTTATAAAAAAAACTGCGTGAATTCCCTGCAACGTTTCATATTTCCAAACATTGGTCAGTTGGTATTTCGCACCTTTCTATAGAAGGGATGTTCTAAGTATAGTTCCAGGAATAATTAATGACCAATATTGGAGGATAGAGGGAGCTGTAACAATTTTCAGCACGGTTGTGTGTTTTTTTTTCTTCTCCTAAACGCCTCTCTCATTTTGGTTATTCAGTTTCCCCATAGCTCATATTTTGTTAGAACTATTATTAAAACACTTCCAAGAAAAAGAGCTCTTATATTTGCTCTGTACTTTAACTTGTCCCCAATCGAAAGGTCAAGATATTGTAACAGGTATTAAGTAACTTATTTTCCGAATTAATTTCCTGACTCCCTAACTTTTATTAGGTCATAACTTTCCTCTAAAGTTAGAACTCTGGAAGCAAACACAAACTAGAATAGAATAAAGCAACAATAATGCAGTAAGAAAGTGCTTGCCTTTTAGCAGTGGCGAAGACAAGAGGTGGGGGCATGTGCCTTTATCGAATAGCGAAAATTGTGAATGAAAGAGAAAATAGAAAGAAACGAGAAATGAAAGGAAAGCTGATCAGGAAAGGAGTATCTCCCATAATATCCCCACCCGATCACTTTTTTGCTATAATTTTAATCCACTTGGTGAGACTCTTGCCACCCCCACCCCAACTCTTCGGTGGTCAGTGCTCCCCCC
>BEXV01000149.1:172170-187518 GCA_003118195.1 Hemicentrotus pulcherrimus | reverse complement strand
ATCATCATGTATTAGTCAAAACATATTCTTTCACATGATTGGTAATGAGAGCTTCCATTTCATTTTTTTGAAATTGGGGCGTTTCCAATACTGGTCTTTACCTTTAATGCACAAATTTTTGTTAAAGTGCCTGGTTACAAATTGTTTCATTCACCTGTTAAGAATGATTGTATTTCAATAGTCAGAATGCTAATTGCATACATTGATTTATCGCTAGGTAGGTCAAACATAATGGCTTGTCCTACATAACAACATGAATGTATGCAATTTGCATTCTGACTATTGAAATACAATTATACTCAACAGGTGAATTAAATAATTTGTAACCAGGTACTTTAAAGATTTTTGCATAAATTTGATTACATTACAAAAATGGCCCATTGCATGGTGAATAAAGTTGCTGACACTTCCATGATTCTGTATATGATAAGAAGGATAAGTCTTTAACATGACGAATATGAATACTGGGTACTTCAAACTGTACAAAATGCATATTCACCATTGATGATGCAAGTACTGATCTTAAGAACATTGCAAATTATTTGTTATAGAGGGGTCATAGTTTAGCGGTTTAAGCACTCGACTTGAAATGCAAAGGTCATAGGTTCGATCCCCTACACAGCACTAATGTCATTTGGCAAGGCATTAATCTATATTTGCCACTCTCTACACAGGTGTTAAATGGGTACCCGGTAGGATGCGAAAGTTAATGTGCAAGTGTGCGCTTGTAAAAATGACGCCTGGCTGGAATGCTCCCCAGGGAGTGGAGAATGTGCATACATTGTGTGCGGGTAAGCCTGAATCCGATAACCGGGGTAATAATACATCTGTAAAGCGCTTTGAGAGGGCCTCCGGTCCTGAAATGCGCTATAAAAGAACGAACTATTACTACTATTATAATAGTTGACTTACGTGTCTCCTCCAGTATATCCCTGATGCCTTCTGAGAAGTGCTTGGTGAAGGGCGCTTCCTCAGAGAAGAGAGTGATGACATCCTCCCTTGTAATAGTTAACTTCCTCTCTCTCAGGTAAGGATACAACACATTGATGCCCTGGTTAGGTGTAAGAAATGGTCACATTCTCACATTTTCCGGCACTGGTTTACATTTTATAGACGATTAGTAATTTTAGTTCAGAATTTGAAGAATAACAACCAAGCTTCAAGATTGCCAAAGTAGTAGTCACAAAGAAATGCCTGAATATCCCACTGGCTGATTGCTCTTATAAATATGAAGATATTTGTAAGTGACTAGCTGCAAGAGATGCATGCACAAAAAAAATTGCACACTATCTATTCTCTTTCATTAAGTGACAAAATTGTCATAAAATATTACCTCAGATATAAATGATGATTTTCCTTTCATGACTTTTTTCTTTGGAGTCTTACGCATCTTTTAAAACATTTTTTTTGAATATCAGACTTATGGTTACAAAGTCACGTGACCTTTTGTCATCGCGTGCCAGCCCGAAAATCGCTCATTTTTGTGATTTGTGTACAAAACATATGGAAATGTCATTTTTCCTAAAAAGAGATAAAACATTGGTTATTTAGTCTTGTTTACAGTTTAGGTGCTTGTTTTGGGGTCAATAAAGTTGAATTAAGGATACAAATGAAATAAAACAATAAAATACATAAGTTATAAAAACAATAAAATACATAAGAAATTATCAAAATAAGAGATAACATAAGGAATAACCTGGCTCTTCCAAATTTTTGTGTTGTATTATTATTCCAAATGGTCTAACCAATATATGTAGTGAAAAAGAATGCATATATATGAATAATGTATGATTTATGGGCAAACATGTGAATTGTATGACCTTATTTGCATAAATTACCATAAATNCCCCCCCCCCCCAGTAAAAACCTGGTCTGAAATAGCCCAGTTTGTAAGATAGGGTTTAGTTTAACGCATAGGATATGATTTGATTCTGGTATAATACACATTTCCAATAGACTCTGGCCCCAGAATCTCAGGTTGAGTACTCAACACATTTATCTGAATGGCAGGCTATAAAAGGGTAACAAGTCCAATGGCTGTATCCATACTGCTAACCGTCACAACAAAAAGCAGAAAATCTCTCAGATTAAAATTAGGATAACAGTATCTTCTGTACGCTTTCATTCAGAAAGTGTAGAAAATAGAGAGAAATCAAGACTTCATAAGATTTACATATACAGTAGGCTTGCGGGTGCACCATGTGAGAGAGAGGGAGGATTGATGAGTCCTGAAAAGGAATCTCAGTAATCTTTCTTGAGTGATTTGGAAATCACTCCTCCATTTTTATTGGACGACACAAGCCTTTAATAATGAATGTCATACAAACCTCTTGAGAAAGCCTAAAATCACAGGCCACCTCGCGGGCATCGCTCCTAGCCAAGACACGCACTCCAGAGTTAATGACCTGAGAAAATATAATGAGGTTAAAAAGACATATAAAAGAAAATTGATGGGGACAAATTACAATACAAGACACATAGCCATGTGACAAACAAACTATGTCTATTGCTTGATTGGTCCAATAAACTCTAGCATAGGTAAATAAACTCAAGCATAGGCAAATAATCAGGATACGTGGGCTTCAAGGGCCTTATGATGCCCTATAAATCTACAGAATTTTCATTTTTTTGATAATTTATTGTTGAATGAATTTTTTAAATCTAAAGAGCAATCGATGGAATGAATAGCCTGGCATATTTCAAGTCCAACTTCAGACGATCTTAGTCTTTGTGAAACACTCCCCTGGAGCAGTCGTCGCAGGAGCAAATATGGGGTCACCGTACCTTGAGCCTTTCCACGTTGTGTTCCAAGATTCCCTTGATGAGTTTGTTGGTGAGGTAGAGGTTACGTTTCTTGCCTACGTGGCATCGGGTCAGGAGTTGCGTGATGGGGAAGGAGTCTTCAACATCGTAGAACTTCCTGTGGAGAATGAACAAGGAAAAGAAGGAAAGAAGAAATATAGAAGTTTTGTTCGGTATAATTTTAGTTCACTTGTCTTTTTAGTTGATTAGTAACAGGAGGCTGACAATTTTTAGATGTTGCAAAGATGTTGCAAAGTTGTTTTCTTCTAAAGATCTCTGTTGTAAAAAAGCTCCTTTGGTTCCTATATTTCTCTGACTCTAAGAATTTGTCATAGTTGTACAGTGTCTTAAGTAATGATATCATAAATTTAAACTTTGATTTTTGACATTCAATTCTAAACATCTGGGTCCATATTCATAAACATTACTAAGCTAGTTGTCAACTTATAACACAGGCTATATAACATAGTCAGTTGACCAACTAGGCTTAGTTAGGTTTTCTGAAAATAAGCCCAGTACTCATTAAGTGAACATTAATTTCAGCTGCATTAAATACAAAATATTGTCTCCCAGAATAAAACAAAATCAAAACAGAATTACCTAAAGTGTGTTTAATTTCTAAACATTTGGCAAAAATACATTACTACACAACCAAGTATTCTCCTTCAAAGATACTAAAAGATATTAAATTGAGACATTTTCTTTAGCTTACTATGCATCCCAGTTATTACTCCTGATCAAAACTTGGAACAAATGTTTCAGTTGCAACAAGCTTATCACAAATACATTGCTACATATACATGCTAATTATTATCAGCATGAGCCCTGCAATCCTACTCATATCGCTAAGCACAGGTTTCCCTGGATTCCATGACCACACACAAAATCTGCATTTCTTTCTTTTCAATACAAATCTATGTTTTATTTTATTCTAAGGTCCATATAGTATGCCATGTTGGTATTCAGCCTTTGAGATAATCTCTTTCTTTCTTGTGCTTCAGTCAAGGACTGCTTTTCATCTCACTGATGGTTCCACCAGGTTGGTAAAATCCACTTACAAAATCCTCTTTGACTCCATCACAATGGTACAACAAGTGGCTTCACGTTTGCGTACTTGACCTTGTATGACCTTGCCCTATCTTTGAATGTAATATTGATTAGCGAAGCCATAGTCTGGTATCAATTAAATAAGCCACAGTCAGGTATCAACTAATCCATATGATGGTATTGATTAGTTAATCTCTATGTAAGGCAGAGTGGCATGAGCTTACATGGTGATTAACTACCGTAAGCCATCTTATGGTATTAACTAATCCATATGATGGTATTGATTAGTTGATCCCCATGAAGGAGAGAGCGGTATGACCTTACATGATGATTAACTAAGCCATCTTATGGGATTAACTAATCCATATGATGGTATTGATTAGTTAATCCCCATGAAAGAGAGAGAATGGTGTAAGCTTACTTGATGGGAGGCCAGATCTCCTCACTCTCCTTAAAGTAAACAAAGGGATCTTCCTTGAAGTTCGAAAACCTTGGCTTCTTGGCTGTAGGTCTGTTGCCAATTTGAAACAAAACGATTTACAGGACAATAAATAATGGACATTATGTAGAACTCTTCTAAAGGTTATCTCTTCCTTTGAACTACCTGGGCTATTTTACCTCTAGGTATACTTTACATGACAATCAATGCTGAACATTGCATGTTCTATTCAAATGTGTTTAATCATGCATATAAGTAGGCCTCCTTTCAGCTTTTTGGCCTTAACTTCTTGAAAGGGGATCTTTTGACAATTTGATAGAAAAAAGAACAAGTACAGGACAGAAATTAAATTAAACAAGATTCAAATTAAATTAAATATACCGGTAGCCCTAATATGAGGAATCATGATTTCAAATAATTAGGCGTTACGAAGTAGAATAGCTAAAGGCATCTTTCTTGCACTTGAAGCTTTGAAACCTCGGTTTCTTGGCTGGCAGTCTGTTACAAATCAAAAACATAGCAGGTGTCAGTGAAAAATTAACATTTGTTAGACTATTCAAAGATATTCAGTCATGCACAGAACAGGTATTTCTTTGAACTTTGAAACCTTGGCTTCTTGGCTGGGTGTCTGTAACCAATTTGATACAAAGTAAATGACTATAATAATCATTTTCTAATCATGCATAATCTATACTCTTCCGAGTGTCTTCTAGGTTGGGAAGGGGTAGGAATATGCTGCCAATTTGATTATTTGAGATGATGAATAATGAACATTGATTGAACGAGAATCAAACATTCGACCATGCAAAATAGAATATTTCATGCGACTGGAAATGTGATTAATATACATTTAAGTGACATTCTTTTATTAAAATGGTATAAACCATAGTTAGTATTGTGTCGATGTATATATAGTATGCATTAAAACAATAGCTAACAAAGGCTTTCTTGACGTACTTGTACTAAAAAAAAAAAGTCATGCAGATCATGTAACAAAACAAACATGACTTTAAAATATCTCTACCGGGTATTCATAATCACATGAAGTCCTTCATGGATTATCTCCACCCTTGATAATTCAGTAAAAGGCTAGCTTTGGTTTCTCTTCCCAAACACCCTTCTTCCCTCATTAAATTTAATACAATGTGCATTCATCATGTCTGTTTCACAAGCACTCAATGAATATAGGGTTTGTATGTTTCTATTACCAGGGGTGATAGTGAGCACTACAAAAACTAGGTTTCTTGTTTTCCCCTCAACAACGCCCCATTTGAGTTTTTTTTTTAAAAGAAGAGGATTCATGGGGAAAAAATGGCATGTAACAAAACAAACATGACTTAAAAATATCTCTACCGGGTATTCATAAAAATGGCATCTTATGGCATCTTACAATATTTCCCCCCTTTCGAGTAAGAAAATTGGGGAAAAATTGGGAAAAAATAAGGGGGTAATCCGGAAAATCAGCATTTTAAAAAAAAATCAAGAAGAAAAAGAAAAAAAATCAGGAAAAAAAATCAACAACAAAAAAAATCTGGAAAACGATTTTAATCGGGTTTTCATCAGTCCTATATTACCTAATATGCTTATCGCCTTTCATTCAACAGAGATGTACAATACATGTAGGTAAAAGCAAAGAATTACCCTGTTTGTGATTCATTTGCATCTGATGATTTGTTTTCCAAGTTTTCTGTTGTTGTACTCTCTTGGCTGGTTGTACTCTCTTGGCTTGTATCATGAGTTGATGCATCTGCTTTGGTGGTTTCACTGGTCTCCACTGCAGACGACTGGTCAGAAGTGGTGTCTTCTGCAATAATGATAACAGAAATGCTAATGATTATTTTAAAAAAATCAGTGAAAATTGGGTCTTTATGGGAGGGTTTGTTTAAAGCCTGTCTGCACTTGTTTGGCCAGGAGGGATTAGACCACCCAGCTTGGTCACTGATAGGTGGTTATCTCATCAACTCAGCTCTCAATTAACATAAGAAAAAGAGGATCAAGGGGGACCAACAGGCACTACTTAGGCATTGTTTTCAATATAGAGGGAGCAAGTAGCTAAAAGTAGAGCAGTGGCACTTTAATACAAGTTTCAATGAGAACGATTTTCAAGGGATACAAAAAATATGGTCTACATAAACATTTGGACTTTCTGTACAGGTGGTCGCTATTAAAAGCAAGTTTGACTATAACTGTTTCTTAGACAGTATTAGCACTACTGTCATTGGTTCCATTAAGATTCTGAACTCTCCATTCCCAGAGATGCCAACCCTATAGAATGGCTGTCAGTAACATTTACCATATTTGTCCGTAACAAATGGGGGTCTTTCCGGAACGCAAGACACCGCAGCAAAATTTTCGCGCAAAAGGTACACAAACACCCAATCACTCTTACTGCATTTCGAACATACCATTTTTAAGTCCAAAATAAAAACGTTTTAAAAAATGTGTTTGCAGTCAAAGGATCTCCACCTCAGGTAATTGCTCTTTTTAGTGAATCCATGATAATATTCAGGAAGAAAACACCTCGCCCAAGCGTCGAATGGCAAATTTAAATCCACAGTCAAATGGCAAAACTCGTATACTACACACGCACACTTACACTCACCAGTACCACAGACACACCAGTACCACAGACACACCAGCCCAGGCCGCTAGGCCCGGCGTTCATGAACAACAACAAACCATATACCACACTTGCAATATGCGCCCGCTGAACCACCGAAGTCTTCGCTACTATACTTTGAATGGGTATTGCGGGCGCCGCTCGCACGATCATCCACCACCATGCTCCCCTCAAAACGCACGACCGCATATACCATACCAGTATCAAAAAAGTATAACGGCGGCCGTGTTGTTCGGAATTATACAAGATGGCGACGGACGGCCATGTGCGCGAAAGTGCCTATCCAATGTAGTCAAATTCAGTGAACTTATGAGTGAATGCGTGCGACATGCAGCACTGTGTACGGAGGCTATGTGATAAGGCGGCATCCGCTATAATGTACTTTTATTTATCGTTTCCCCGTAACCTTTTGATTGTTTACCGTAACGCTGTAACAAGAGCATTAAAACCGTAACAAATACGGCGAAACCGTAACGGTTGTCATCTCTGCATTCCCTTTGAGAGCATTCCAGCCAGTCAACTTGTTTTTTATTTTACAATTTATAGCCCAATTTGTCATCATTTTGAAATTAAAGACGCATCAAATTCCCTCTAAAGCTTTGCTCACACAGGATGTGATAAGGTCCCTCAGAAAAAAATTAAATAGAAATTTGAAGGAGTTTCTGAACTATTCTCCATTGTGTACCTTGTGCGCTTTCTTGGCTACTGCCCTTGCCCTGTTTCATCCATGGTAGCGGCCGCGTCTTCTGTAGAACAGCCACAAAGAAACCGCCGGTGTCTTGGTCGTGGGGAAGGATGCGAACACTGCAGTAACAATCACAGGAAAAATATTTTGTTTTAGAATATTATTTATCACCTATCATGTGATTTCCCTATGCACAAAGCTTACTATCTAATTCAAATTGTTGAGCATCATCTGCATGAATGAGTGTGCTGTAGCAGGATCCCCATGACCCCTCACTGATATTGAAAACCCCAAAGTGGTGCCATATTTATACAATTGTTATTTATTGTTATTTATGAATAGCTATGGTTGGTATACAAAATATCAATAAATCAATAGTAAGTAGGTTCTTGTGTCTGCCACACTTGACAATCCTGGGGAGTGTTTCACAAAGACTAAGATAGATTTTAAGTTGGACTGAACTATAGCAGGCCGTTCATGCCATTAGTTCCTCTAACCATTCCTAGCATTGGATTCTCAAGGGACAATCAAAGC
The DNA here is from genome assembly GCA_003118195.1 of Hemicentrotus pulcherrimus. Lineage (NCBI taxonomy): Eukaryota > Metazoa > Echinodermata > Echinoidea > Camarodonta > Strongylocentrotidae > Hemicentrotus > Hemicentrotus pulcherrimus. The sequence goes on along the minus strand of BEXV01000149.1, from coordinate 179,391 downwards.
ATGGTCACTAATCTTCAGAATTTACCTTATTTGATAGCACATTAGTGAAGGAAATAAGATTATCTAAAGATCATAATTGAGAGACCAATGTTGAGAGCAAACAGTGGCATGAATGGCCTGCCATAGTTCAGTCTAACTTAAAGTTGATCTTAGTCTTTGGCTTTGGCATGAATGGCCTGTCATAGTTCAGTCTNATTGTTATTTATTGTTATTTATGAATAGCTATGGTTGGTATACAAAATATCAATAAATCAATAGTAAGTAGGTTCTTGTGTCTGCCACACTTGACACTCCTGAGGAGTGTTTCACAAAGACCCAGATCGACTTTAAATTGGATTTAACTATGGCAGGCCATTCATGCCACTGGTTGCTCTCCCCATTGGTCTCTAAATTATGATCTTTAGATAATATTTTTTCCCTTCAATACTAATCTATCAAATAATGTAAGTTCTGTAGATTTGTGACCATGATTTATACGTCCCATGAGAGACCAAAGCCAGTAAATGGTAAGAGCAAACAATGGCATGAACTGCCTGCCATAGTTAAGTCCGACTTAAAATTGATCTTAGTCTTTGTGAAACATTCCCAGTATCCTCCACTTTCTCCACACATACAAGGATCACCACCTACCTGATGCCCATTTTCTAAATCTTGGTAGAAAGTGAGAGAGATGTAATTTGGAATGGAAAATGGTGATATGGTAGTTAGGGCTTATTGAAAGATGTAAGCATTTGTTTTTTTCTTTCCAATCACAATCGAGCCCTGTATCACAACTTTTCAATCATAATTAAGCCATGTATCACAACTAGCTACATTCTCGTTCATGCTATGTTAACTCTCTCAGTGCTGTAGGCACAGTTCAAGCATCCAATGTTTATACCATATCTAACATTTGTTGACAAAGAAGAGTTTGTCTCACCTACTATTCAAAACAGGTTCAAACAGCACACACATTAGTTACATGTAGATATCATGGAATAATGTTTGTATCATAATAAACAATTATTTTATAATAATACAAATGGTGGCTTCTTATGTAGCGCACATGTCCGTCACGTTCCTCTCACTCCAACATTATTACCCAGTCATATGTAGTGCTCTGGCATACTGGGTGCCCATTTACACTTGGTTGAAGAGTGGGAAAAGTGGATCTTGAAAAAGGACGTTAGTGCAAGGCTAGGATTCAAATCCTTAACTCTTGGATTGAATGTTAAGTGACTGAACCACTATAACACAACACACATCCACAAATTCAGACACTGTACCAGTAACTGAAAACATGTCTCAAACAATAATATTGTTAGGCTTGTTCAATAACTTGACAACTCATCATATAGTTAGATTAATATTCTGTGCATCCTCTTCAGATGTTTGAAGAGTGACAAAAGTGGATTAATGTTTTGTCAAAGGACGTCAGTGGCGGGCTTTGGATAAGAACCCTCAACTCTTGGATTGAGAGTCAAGTGACTAAACCACTATTCCACGACACCTCCACAAATTCAGGCACTGTACCAGTAACTGAAAAAATGTCTCAAACAATTTTTTAAAATTCCTCCTGCTTTTCAATACCATGAATTCTTTTCTACTCACCATCTAGTTAGATTCATATTCTGTGCATCCTCTTCAGATGGAGGCCAGAAAGAAGGCTTATATCTCCTGCACTTTTCTGGCTCTTCTCTCTCTTGGACATCCTCCATTGAAGTGAAGATCTGACCCTTGTCGTCTATCACCTATATTTCAGACAATAACCAGCAAAGATTGAAGTAAATATATCATGCATTTAGAATGTATACCCCCGTTGCAAAAACAAACTAATCTGGGCATCGTTTTCACGATACCCTCATCAGAACAAGTTCATTGACATCCCATTGAAATGCGTGTACTTCAATAAACACACGTTTCAATGGGATGTTAGTGGACTTGTACTTATTACAGTTTTGTGAAACGATGCCCAGGTCAAGTACAATGAATTCCCACTTTCTTCCCCATCCATATCCTGTTCCTTATGCTGTTGTTAACTAATGAAGAGCAAAAATAGCAAACTATTTGTTATCATATCTGCATCGCAAATATAAGATGATTGTGTTCTAAAGCTATCATCGTTTGACAGACAGCACCATCAAGAGAAAAAAATATGAACAAGAAGAAACTTATTTGAATTGAATTTGAATTGAAACCTGTACTTTATCTTAAAGCCCTTCTGCGCTAGTTTGGACAGAAGGGATTGGACCACCAAGCGTGGTCACTGACAGGCGGTTATCCCATCAAATCAGCTCTCAATTAACATAAGAAAAAGGGGATCATGGGGGACTAGCAGTTTTGTTTGCTCTATAGAGGGCGCGAGTAGCTATAAGTAGGGCAGTTGGGCTTTAAATATGTACCATGGTATTGTGATATGAAACAAATGAGTACGTGACAAGAGCTCAATTACCTTCCATGATGTTTTTCCTGGTTGACGTTTCAGTCCAGGAAGCTCATTTGTTACATCAACTAACTCCACGGCTCCTGCAGATACAGAATAAAGTGAAAAAACATCAAATTAAAAGTCCATGTTTGAGGAAAAAAAATTGGAAGACAGTACAACCAAATCCAACTGTAGACCTCCAAGTACACTTGATGTACTCCTTTTATAATTAAATACTGATTTAGTAACTCACAGAAAAAATCCACAAGTTTGCTTCTTGCGCCATTGCCAGTCTTAAAACACACATTGCAATAGTTCCTATAGATACTTCCCACAGATATTTCAGTAGTAAATCACATCTTAACACATGTTTAGCTAGCAGCACCCACAATACAATACCGCTCACAAATCATTTTTCACCTCTTCCCAGAACTCAACTTTCTCTTCAAAAAAAAAAAAGAAAAAATATTTACCTTCACTTTGTTTGAGGATACTAGCAATGACGGCTTCATTCTCAACAGGGTTGAACGAACACGTTGAGTAGACCAAGCGTCCGCCGACGGCTAAGAGCTCTATCCCTCTCAGTAGTATCCTTCGCTGGAGCCTAGGAAAGGAATATATTGACATTGATCGATTGATCGATTGATTAATTGATCAATACATTTATAATGTACATATACAAATGAACTTCAATTTGTGAAACAAGGTAATAACTAAGGCCATTTAAATTTTGAAAATGAAATAGGGTGTATCATGCATCAACCTAGAGGCAATAACCTTACTAATGTTGTAACTTTTTTTACTATTATTTTATCATTTTCTTCACTTTATTTATTTGTCTGTACACCATGAGCATGTTGTCTTTACTAAATACACTTGCTATTGTAGATGTAAGTCCTCTCTATGGTGAAATGGCTGCATGTGCAAGAGGTTTGTATACTAGCAATTTATCTCGAGCAGTCAATATAGAAGAGTTGAAAAATGTGGCCTCAAATACAATAGTGCAACATAAGTGGAAATGCAACTAAATTTTCAAAATTTTTGTGCCCTTTTCTGCTCAGTGATAAGTTTATCCTTAAAGGTAAAGACCAGTTTTGGAAACGCCCCAATTTCAAAAAATGAAATGGAAGCTCTCATTACCAATCATGTGAAAGAATATGCATTGACTAATACATGATGATAACAAATTTGCCGGGAAACCGCCTACTAATTCATATATTTGGTAAATTTGTTTCTCTCATCGTCTGTGAGAGATATAGGGTAGTCCCATATACATCTTTCTGTGTATAGTGCTTGTAACTTTACGAAGAATGGGCCAAATTTCTTATCATTTTGATGATTCTAGAACCTTGCAGATGCTAGATGCTACCTTTGATCAACCTTTTCTGATCGATTCCACGTTTCTTTCACAATGTAATCGCATGACCATAACTGGTCTTTACCTTTAAGTCTCCACCTATAATAATACTCAAGAGATATCACTGACTGACATCTGAAATTTAATGATATTAAGTTGCACATTGACATGTAGGTTATATTTTGTGATAGCTGAAAAATGTTTAACAATACGGCTACGTCTAGAGGAGAATGTTAACATTGAAATCAGGCAGCAAATGTGTGACTTACGGGTGAAGGTTGATACCACTAAGGGGTGTCCATTTCTTCCAAATGGCACAGTTCTTTCTCATTGTACCATCTCCCCTGCAAAGGAAATACAAGAATGTGACGGAATTCATAATTAAAATGGCTTCCTATACAGCTTTTCTATTTGTTTCACTTATTTCTTACGTTTTAATAAGTGCTTTCAGGTCACTACAGAAAGATCTGTAGGTCATACCTGTGGTCAAAAAACAAAGTCTTATGATGAATTGGGTTTCGAGCATGCTGCCCCGAGCTATGGAATAGTCTCCCCCATAACATAAGGCAAGTGCAACAATTCAATACTGCTCTTAAAACATATTTACGTAGACTCATTCATATCTGTACTCATTAGTCCAAGACGTTTTTCTTCAGCCTTTCTATTAGTTCCACTTCTTTCTTACTTTTTCCTAAGCCCTTTGATACCTTTTACAAAGGTATATAATGCGCTATGTAAGAACTGTTCCATTATTAGTATTATGATTATATCAAATGTTAGAAACACAGTATTGGACAGGACATTAGCTGTAAGTGAAAGATGATAGTAGCACTACAGTCATGTCTTAAAATCTACAAGAAAGAGAGATGGATGCTCTATTACAATTAAAGGTTAAGACCAGTTTTGGAAACGCCCCCCTCTCAAAAAATAAAATGAAAGGTCTTATTATCAATCATGTGAAACAATATGTTTTGACTAATACGTGATGATACAAATTTTGCTGGGAAACCGCCTACTAATTGATATATTTGGTAAATTATTATATCTATTTTGACCGGANTCAATACTGCTCTTAAAACATATTTACGTAGACTCATTCATATCTGTACTCATTAGTCCAAGACGTTTTTCTTCAGCCTTTCTATTAGTTCCACTTCTTTCTTACTTTTTCCTAAGCCCTTTGATACCTTTTACAAAGGTATATAATGCGCTATGTAAGAACTGTTCCATTATTAGTATTATGATTATATCAAATGTTAGAAACATAGTATTGGACAAGACATTAGCTGTAAGTAAAGGATGATAGTAGCACTACAGTCATGTCTTAAAGAAAGAAAGAAAGATGGATGCTCTATTACAATTAAAGGTAAAGACCAGTATTGGAAACGCCCCCCTCTTAAAAAATGAAATGGAAGGTCTTATTATCAATCATGTGAAACAATATGTTTTGACTAATACGTGATGATACAAATTTTGCTGGGAAACCGCCTACTAATTGATATATTTGGTAAATTATTATATCTATTTTGACCGGATATATATCGCGTAGTCCAATTTACATCTTTCTGTGTACAGTGCTTGTAACTTTACCAAGACTGGACCAAATTTCTTATCATTGTGATGATTCCAGAACCTTGCAGTACACACCAATACTTATATGCTAGATGATCAACCTTTTCAGATCTATTCCACAACGTTTCTTTCACAATGCAATTGCATGACCAGAACTGATTTTTACCTTTAAGATCAGTGAAGCTGGGGCTAAAATATGACAGAGGGTGTTCATGGCCCAAAATATTGCTGATGGTCAGAAATATATCAGCTTTACATATGACTCCTTTTAAATAAAATTAGATGGTACTTCAACTGCGCGCAGTCGGAAATGATGCCTCCTCCATAGAGCGATTTTACAAACCAAAACAGAAGCAACTTTTAAAATTAAAGTTTGATTGTAATTCATTAACAGTAGCCGAGTCCTTGCACAAGAACAAAATTGACCAATACACAAATACATTGCAACATAATTTCTATGTACCCCATAAAGGTATGATCATTTGTTAATATCCATAATGTGTAATCCTTGACCATTTGATTGTCTCCTATAGATCTTTTGTCTTTTTAATATGTACAAATTATTTTGAAAGTAATGTATCCCATTTACAATAGTTGAGAACCCATCAGTCCAAAAGCTAATCTTTTAAAGTAAGTTCTGCACAATAAAAGACAATAAAGACATTTCCAGATTCAGTTGCCATATAACAAACCCTTGGTGTTATTTAATTGAGATGGCTCTTATGATATGGGAACACTTACCCGCAGGGAACATCACACAGTATCCTATCATACTCTATGTTGGTCATCTCTCCATTCGGTCCGGGGACCTGTAACCGTGGTAACACCGATGCATCATGGTTAACGACCATACAGCAGGGGCTGTTGAGTCGCTTGGCCTGGTGCACCATGATGTAGCAGCGTTTGTTGTCATCGTCGTTACCAATCACGAAGCCCTCTGGAGGTACAGAATAATAAAAATTAAATATCTTGCATTTCTCAATAAGCCAGTTCATAGTTGCAGTCTGAGCATGAGCAGATAAAGGTCATTGCAGACCAAATTGTGAAATACGCAGAGTCAAAATACTGGATACGTGCTCATGAAAGTTATGTAATCATTATTCACTGATGCACAAGCAGTGCACTCCATGACACACAGCTGCAAGTATACTGGTACTTTGAAAAGGGGAAACAAAGGCTATTTATGTAGCACCTCCATTGCTGCAGGAGTGATCATTTCAAAATGTACAAAGTGGGACCTCTTCGTGTTTTGAAGATCTGTGTTTTGAAGATCTGTGGATATTCGACTGCTGACTGTTCCAGCACAAGTTGGAAAACATTTGTAAAATCAAGATTTGAAGGCAAGAAAAGACTTCTAAAAAACACAAATTCTTTTTAAATGATTCTATCTAGTTTTAAATATTTTTGTCCAGTTCATGATATAGTAATTCATCAATGTATAATATGATATGTTAGCAGTTTTTCTTCATAACTGCCTGCCATTGTGCATTCTGTCCTATATGATTAGGTTCGTTAGCACACTGTATTTGGTAATGTCAACCACCCAACTTGTAGCAATGGTTAAAGTGACTCAGTAACATTGCCTCAGATTCTGAAACAAAATCTTGGATTTAGCTCATGCTGCACTTATAATTAAGTCTAACCCTAAACCTTGAAGGTCAGTCAGGAAACCCATGATTTTTACAAGCTTATTGCCTGTCTGATTATCAAGATATTTATGATTGGAAATCAAAATTCCATTTTTTGTTTTCCTAACGGTTTTTATAACATTACAGTCTATTGGGGAAAATGAGTATGGTAAAACCAGTCACTCAAAGATTGATATTTTTTTGAGGCACTTCATGATATTTGAAGCGCATTTTTTTTTTTTTTTTGGGGGGGGGGGGGG
>BEXV01000149.1:108365-125574 GCA_003118195.1 Hemicentrotus pulcherrimus | reverse complement strand
GGGGGGGGGGGGGGTTACAACACGCTAACGTCCGGAAATGGATACGCCACTATATTTACCACATCTCTGCCTCTACATGAAGTTCACAGCATATAACAAAAAAGTTCATCACAGCATTATTATGTACGTTTTTACCCCTTTATTGAATTGAGAAATACAATTTTTGATTAGTACAAAATAACATCGGATTCTCGACCTTTTCCCAAATCCCTATTTCCACTGGAGGATTATCCATGATCAAAAGTTAAAATGTCAGTACAATATGTCAACAATTTTACAAGAACATCATCGATATATGATCTCTATTTCTACTCTACTATAGTGCTACAAGACTATATCATCTCATCTAATTATACGTCATCCATTTTATACTTTCTTGCCGCGTTCACTCATCAAACTGGCAAGTAAAGTACATTTTAACAGCCTATTTTGCCAATACGAAATAACCTATCTAATCCGTGATAATATCAACGGAGAAGGCATCAATATACAATTCAAAAGAAAATTAAAAAACATGTACACTTCCATCAAAAGTGTAAATATATAGATTGTCAATCGTTTCCTGACATGTAAGTTACAGGGGAAATGGAAATGATAGGTTACGGCCCCTCTCCAATATATCGATTTACTAACATATTCAAATTGTATGCTTGCCCGACATAGCAACGTGTAATGTCTGCACAGGCTGGATTCCAAGTATTGTAGTTCATTCACTAACAACATGTTACGTTAATAACTCGTCACTAGTCACCAGGAAAAGCATTTTAAAATTTGAATATGATAGTAAACCCGTCTATTGTGCGAACAAACACTTCTTCATACATGCATGTAGCATCGAAAAAACACTAAGCAGACGCTAGAGATATCTGATCTCTCGCCTGCTTGACGGTGTGTGTTTGTTTGTGTGCAACTCGTATGCCCCAATAAATCCATTGTGATTGTCAATTCATTCATAATTCAATACATCTGGATTGTCTGCAGTTTACAATTGTACTTCCAGTACCAAATCAATTCAAAACAGCTTCAGCCTTCCCGGGAAACCTCTTTTCTTTTCAGACGAATTTTGAACCCTGCTGAGGAAAAGTTATATTCAGTTGGTCCACCTCAAAGTCACATTTTACCCAATTAATCAAGATACAGCATTACGGGATACACTCGTAATCAGAAATAGTAAAAAAAAAAAGACAAGTAAAATAAAATGTTAAAAATAATTTATAAAAAAAATACGATCACGTGACGAAACAAACAAAACTATCAAGGTTTCAGAACCCTATTTTCAGTATCTAAACAAAACAATAATAAAACCTTTCCCCATAACAGATTGTTCAAATGCTCGTGATTCAATAGTACTTTATAAAAAGGTGAAGCATTACTTTCAGATCAGTCACTTTCTGAAACCTATCTTCGTGAGTGACTGAAATGTGGTTCTATTCCAAGGTACATGTAAATCAAAACATATTTTCAGTGAAAAATGAACATTTCTGATGAAAGACCGGAATTCAAATATTGTGATTTATCATTCCACAGAAGCTTTATTTCTGCGATGATTATCAGCTCGAACACCATGATACGAAATTTTAGTCACTTGTGTGTCGAGTCAGTTTCTGTGATGACGGGCGAAGACTACAGAATAGTAGACGTACGAGCCCATAATTATGTTCGATTAAGTTAGGAATACACACTGAAATTTGATACAATCAACATTTAAAAAAATCATTACAGTATGTAAGAGAACTTTGTTCAATGCACTGGCATTATTTCCACCTGATTTTGAAATTTGTTGTTTCAAAGGCTGATTGGTTCATAGTACCTGTCGTTTGTTTCAGAGGAAGATCCAAAGGCACATAAATATGCATAAATGAATTGAGATACCATACCATAGAAACAAAAAACGAGCTGCTCATGGTAAAGACTTTGAACCCCATGAAAGAGCAGCTATGGAAGAAAAAAAAAATTAAGTTGTCATAAAACCAATAGAATTGCTTTTTGCAGGTATGCTGCGAGTTTCTTGGAATATAATTACATTTTACTATCCCCACAGGCCACAGCACAGCAGTGTTTGTCCAGTCTTAGCTAAAAAGCAATACAAAATATTTTATCAAAACCATTACAATAGGGAATAAGCATTTTGTTTTTATATATATAATAAAAGATATATCACAGAACACTACAGTTATTCAAACTCCAACGAGTGGTATTCATGGTTATCATGCAGGTTTTATATTGGAAGCAAAGGCGTTTCTTTACAAAAGGAAATTCATTGGAATAAGAAGCATCCTTTTACATGGTTGAAAAATAATGCTATACTCATCTACAGCATATTTCAGAATAAAATGTGAAAGTTATCATAGAATCGTGCAGACAGAATGAGATATATTGACCCGGACCGGTATTCAATTCAATACTTGGTCTTGGAAGTACATGTAAAACAGTAGCTAATTTTGTACTCAACTATATATCATATATATACCACTGAAGTCAAATTCTTGAATCAAGTATCAAATTGAATACCAGTCCATATATTTATATCTTGAACTTCAGAAACGAAACGGGAAATTAAAAGTTCCAGGGGAGTTCTGCGTCAATGACATCCTAGATCAAGCTCCTCTCGAATTCTATCATGATGCTATCCTGTCGAGATGCTGACCTCGAGGTACGGTCATTATGAATGAGGAGAGCGTTGGCGTGGGGGTGGGGTGTTAGGGTCACCGGGTGACGGTCACGAGGCTACTGGATGAAAACCACATTATTCTGCTCTTCCACCAAAAGACAATCGAGAGTGTATATCTCTTCTTGTGAAAGCCCTTAAATACTCCCGCAGGAGAGAAATCAATATTTTAGGGCTTTTTTCTTTTCTTCTTTCGTTCAGCACTGCGAATTGGCAGCCGCTCCGCGTGGGTATGACCTTTTTGATCCGTAGGCAATTAAATTGAGAGGCATGGCTGTTCACTCATGATGTGGTGTAAATTCTGCAAGCTGCATCGGGCTACATGAGGATGGATTCTAGCTCGGGCTAGCGGGTCCACCGAATATCATATAATCAGCAGTTGACTAGCCGTGCGGTGCGTCTGATACCTGAGATGAAAGTATACCCGCTCAAACTCATCCTCTCCATGCTTCGTTGAGTAGTATTACATGATGCAGAAATAACGGCAGCTGCACTGCACCTCCCTGGCCACGTTCCGTTGTTGGATGCAGATCATGAGTCGTATCAAAGCAACCCTCTCAGTTGAAAGTCAGTTAAAAGTAAATGATTTAATGAATCCTGGGATGTGGTATATTTGAACCTGTATTCCTTTTGAGCCGTCAAACTTCCAGTTTCATTGTTAAAACGTATCAATGCAGCTTAACGTTGCGCATGTACTAATAAAGGGCGTGGTCTTTTGAGCCCGCGCTGATGGTTGACGAAGCTGCGATGCCAGAGCTTCCATTGCAAATGATAAAAATGTACCGTAATTTCGTTGATTTTTGAAGTAGATGTTACGTGGTTTATGAACGGGCAATAGATTCTCCTGCACCTAGAGGGGTAGACACGGACATCTCCAAGGCTTCTTGCATGATAGCACAGAATGGGCAGCAGCAGACACAGAGCAGATCGCCAATAAGGCCACCTTCTATGCCCTTGTTTTCACGAACTTTCCCGCGGGTGGTGACACGGGCATAGATGTTGACCAAGGGAACCAGCAGAGAAATACCACAGAGCAGGCAGTCATCTCCCAGAGATTCTGCTAGTTTTCCTTGGGTGTAGCATGGTAGCACATAGGTGAAGATACACATGCCAATGTTGCTGAAGCAGCCACAGATTCCATTGCTCCATTCGCCCATTTTGGATGTTGCTTTTTTATGCGTTAGTTATCTCGAAAAGAAAAAGTGATGCGTGGAGCTTGCCTGTGTGGTACTTGGATTAGTAGCTACCTTCAAAGTGAATAGCAATGCCGTTGACAGCGAGAAGCGCAAGCCAAGAGAAGGGCGTGTATTGTTCGCCACAAACGATTTGGCAGATTTTGCTTTCTCCTGCGCATGACCGACCCGTGGCGGGAGATCGCTGATGATTCGGCCAATCGTGACACCGTATTCTGACAACGTCATGCATAATTAATTCTATAAATGGTAATGAATGCAGTACCTGGGCGCCACAGCTTGGTCAGTTCAGGCCGCAGCTGCAACGCTTCAACACTAATGTATCGATCCATCTCAAATTCAATTTCACAACTCTAATACTGTTCAAATAAAAACAAATTATTCGTAAAACCTTCCATTTTGCATACCAGGGAGGATTTTCGCACCAGATTGTAATTCGAGTGGGAAAAGCACAATCGATAGCAGATGGGGATAGATACATGTAGCAGTATCGAAGTCCGTGCATAATAATAGTTATTCCAATATCATACCAGGTTTATAAGAGGATATGGACTGAAGGCAAAATTAAACAATTCGAGCTAATTATACCGATGATACAAAATTGGCTTGATATGATAACTTACTAGCCCCCTATCAACGCGGCAGGAGAGTGATACAGAGAAAAGTCCAAAGAGTAAAAGAATCCAGAGAATATTGTTCCCTACTATTTATACTTTGAATTTGTTTGAAAACAAGTCACTGAACTTCCAGTAACGTCAGAATGTGGAGTCTCCCTTAATATCCATTTGAATTAATTCTAAACCTCTAAACCTTAGGAGGGATTATTCTATGACTTGTAGTGACCAACAAATAACAAAAGTATGCAGATTGTGCTGATAGTCCGTATTCAGCCAGAAGTATGAAAGATGAGTGGGGGACTAATATTATTAATCCCGCTAGTCAAGGGAATGACTGGTTTGTAATCTAGTAATGTCAAGAGTCCAAAGCTTGGTTACTGCCATTATCTCATCTTACATTCCAAACAATGTTTACAACACCAATGATATAAATTTGACTCTTGACAATTTGACACATAATATATATTATAAATATGAGGTACATGTACACACAAAAATTCAAGTATCCCCAAAGGCCCCAAGCCCCCTCAAAATTATTCTTCCAGTACCACCCCTGGTGAGAACCATACTTTAAAGATAAAGGTGAGTTCTGGTAATGCGATTGAAAGAAAAGGTGTGGAATGGATCAGAAACAGTTGATCATGAAGCATGTAAGTATTTGTGTGCACTGCAAGGTTCTGGAGTCATCAAAATCATAACAAATTTGGCCAAGTCTTGGTAAAGTACCAAACACTGTATGGGACAACACAAATGGTGTCGGGGCTAGTCCTACCTAATTGATTTCCTCGTCTCTCTATGCTCATTACTCAGCCAGTACACATTTTCTTCCAAAATTGTTTGGCACATTTATGTAATCTTGAACATTCAGTGTAAGTTTCGTTTGATTATGTGAGATTATTATTAAAAAAAGAAAAGAAACAGAACTGGAGTTTATCTTTAATCGTTCGATTTTGGCACTTTCAGTGATACGCAGATTGCATTGTTTCGTATTTCAACTAGGATATACATTATTTCTCTTTTCTTCTTTACCCATCGAAAGTTGATAAAAGCGATAAGATAATTATGTGGTTATACAAACTGTCGTCTCGGTTTCCCTCAAATTTCTTTTTGAGCCTCAAATTCCCTATGTTTGCCTAATGACAACCAAATATATATAAAAAAAACGAATATGAAATGTACATAATTGATAGGTACATATATACAAATCAGAAGAAAGATGATTGGGTTTAGTTATTATAGCCGCAAAATTCTATCGAGAATAGAGAACTCGTATAACTCGTATAAACAATGAAAGATCGTGGCACCGAAGAGTCGCACTGTAGAGGGCGACATTGAAATGTACTCCTCGGTCAACTTAGCTTCAAAGCGTGGGAGTAAGTAAACACCTCGGTCAAATCTCCAACGTCGACTATCCAACCATGGACCCTACCACAAGGGTCCATGATCCAACTTTACCAGGGAGTTATACATTTCGTTATTTTGGCAGTCAGTTTGATAAGCTTTATGTTCAAATAAACATGTTTGGATTGCAAGATTGCACATCCGCCATTCAAATTGGGTTTTCGTCAAAGGATACCTTACTAATTACGTATTTTAGCTATATAGCGCACATCAGAATCGTTCAAATACCCTAACCATTTTGTTATCACTTCCATAAACATGAACATGCATTTCGAGTAACATTCATTAAACAAGGGAAACGCTCTCGGCACTTTCGCCTGCATTACGCAATTCGATATGTTGAAAAATTGAGGTTTGAACATTATTTATAGGCAGGGTGGCCCATTAGCAGCCCCCCAAAAGGAAATCCTTTGAATGTAATCAGCATTGTAAAGTGAATATTGGTTAAGAATCATCAGAAGAATTATTTACCATAATGTGTACTAAGATTGATAAATTTTACGGAATATGAACAAATAATACAAATTGATTCATTAATTCTCATATAAAGTTGTGAAAACATAATCAAGTCTACTGACCTAAAATGACCTGTGACCTGGACTTTGAAACCTGAAATTTGCGTCATATTATTTGTAATACTTGATATCCCTTGTGTACAAGTTTCATGGAATTTGAACAAACGCTTTTGAAATTATGCTAAAAATTCATAATCTTGATGTTGATACATGTACCACAACAAAGTCTTAGTTTGCAGACCTTACTTTGTCACCTGAAATTCTACTCACATGATTGATGATATTTGGTGTTTCATGGAATAGGAATGTATACTTGGTTGACCTTAAATGCCATTTGACCTTAATTTAGTGACCTGAAATTCTACTCTCATGATTAGGGATACTTGATAACCCTTTAGTCTAAGTTTCATTGAATAAGAAACAATCAGAATCAAAATCGGTTGAAAAATAACGAAAAAGAAGCATTTTGAAAATCTTGATGTTGATGCCGCAACAAAGCCCAAGTTTGTCGACCTGAAATGACCTTTGACCATGACTTTGTTACCTGAAATTCTTGTCACATGATTTGGGATACTTGATAACCTTATAGTTCAAGTTTCATTGACTAAAAACTTATACTTTGTAAATTATATTAACAATTCAAAAACTTAAAGGTAAAGACCAGTAATGGTCATGCGATTGCATTGTGAAAGAAACGTTGTGGAATCAATCAGAAAATGTTGATCATCTAGCATCTAGCATCTGCAAGGTTCTGGAATCATCAAAATGATAAGAAATTTGGCCCATTCTTCGTAAAGTTACAAGCACTATACACAGAAAGATGTATATGGGACTACCCTGTATCTCTCACAGACCATGAGAGAAACCAATTTACCAAATATATGAATTAGTAGGCGGTTTCCCGGCAAATTTTTTATCATCATGTATTAGTCAAAACATATTCTTTCACATGATTGGTAATGAGAGCTTCCATTTCATTTTTTGAAATTGGGGCGTTTCCAATACTGGTCTTTACCTTTAACCTGAGGTTACGTTTCAGATGATGATGCCACAACATAGTCCAAGTCTGTTGACCTGAAATGACCTTTGACCTTGACTTTGTGACCTGAAATTCTACTCACATGATTGGGGATACTTGACAACCCTTTGGTCCGAGTTTCATTGAATAAGTACTTATACTGTCAAAATTATCCTAACATTTCAAAAACTTAACCTGAGGTTAAGTTCTTGATGTTGACGCCGTCTCCGCCTCCCCCGTCGCCGTCATCGGAAAGGCGGCGCCTATAATAATGTCTCGTTTTTTTCTACGCAAGCGAGACAAAAATAGAAATGAAGTGCATTTTGTAAACAAAAATGAAATGCTGACTTTACGCCCAGATGAATTACCTTAGCACGAACTACCTTAGCACCACTTTCTATCATCTGAACAATGTTACCAAGTCCCTTTAAATTCACGTATATACACATTTGAGTGATAATGATATTAATGTGTCAGTGAATGCTATGGTAAGTTGGTAAGAAATTAGATACCATGGGCAGCAACACTTTGTGTTCGAAACCAATAGCGTTATAGGGAACTTCCCTAATTAGATTTAATTATGAGCTTTCGGTTGAGAACAGGTCCACGCTGTGATTTAAAAGAAAGTAGGGGGTCTATGCCGTTGGTCAAGGTTGAACAAAACAACAACAAAAACATTATTGCATAGGCAATATAGATGTATTATTTGTTTAGGTAGGGGATGATAAAGGATGATGATAGTTGCATTGTAGACACTGGTTATGAACAGGCTACGCAAATATCGGAAGGGAAAGAAAGAAAAGACTGAGTGGGCATAGATAGACGGCAAACAAATAGAATAAAATCATAGTACGCTTGCTATTTTTTACTTTGAGAGGGCGCTAGTCCACTTTAGTAGCTATAAGGCTCTCAATTTATATTTTGGGTCCCTCACCCCTTCTATACAGTGTGTCCCAGAAAAACGAAACCGAGAATCATCGATGTTTCATCATAACTGACTCACAATAATAATTGATGAATGATACATATTTGGAAAGCTTAGATCCTCTTCTTCACTTTGATGCAGCTCAAATGATGCATGAAGTCTTTCGTCTATGGCTGATCGTGCAACGAAATGGAGTAAATTTTTTTTTTGTCAATTCCGTTTGTTGCTACGGCAGGCAGCCAGTGAAAACGAATTCGTTTAATAAAATTATGGAAATGCAAGCATTAGTTTAAACAAATAGAACTCTGTTAATCCTCGCTTATTTTTCCTGATTGAGGTGTCATTTGAAAGGGCAGAAAATGAACTTTCTAGAAATGTGATTTTCCCGTTGAAATTCAGAAACCGCCCGCCAAATGACTTTTTGGTTCCTCTCTTCAAATTGATTTTAATCACTCATGCGTGAAATACACATCATGTGAGTTACATCACATGAAAGAGGAGCATCAAAGCTTTACAAATATGTGTCATTTATTGATTATAATTGTGATTAAGCTATGATAAAACATCGATAATTCTTTTCTTTTTTTCTTTCTGGGACGCACTGTATATCTCTCTCTCTCTTCCGGACCCCAAGGAAGAACATGCGTATTTTGTTAATACACCTGAAAATGGGATATCCGCCTTATATTTCTCTTATGTATGTATGTGTATATTGTGCTGATTTTATACAAAAATAGAAGAAGAACAAAACCCCTTTCTCTGTCTTGATCTCTTTTTTTCGAGTCCCTTTTTCTCCTGTTTTTTTTTATTTTTTATTTTTTTTTTCATTCAAAGTTAGTTCACAGTTAGTTCATAATTATGTTCATTATGTCCACCCGTGTTGTCATAATTCAATAATATTTATCATGCAAGCAAAATTCTTTTTCTAACCCCCACAGCCTTAGCTCCCAAATCCCTGAAAGAACCCCAGATAAGTACCCCACCAAAAGCTGCCACAATGCCCACCAACCTAATACTCTTTTGAACTTGATTGAATGTGATTTTTCTTCTACTTGTAGATAAATGCTTGTTCCCTTCTCTTTTTTTTTCTTTTCCATTTTCCCCTTTTTTTTTGTCTTGATGATTAGATGATAATTTATAGGATCACATTAAATAACATAAAAAGTCGAATCTTTACCTTCTTGATCGTAATAAATACAATTATTTATTACGTATCCAACCTAGAGTTATTCGCATAGTATCTAATTATCCACTTATAAAATAAAAGGAAAAAACCTTTCACATTGCTGAGCCTGTATAATTATGTATCTTTCACTGGCGTGTAATACGTGTGATTTTGCGATTACCGTCTATGAACCCCTCGGATAGTGAAAGAGGCCTGTATTTCGTATTCACTACCCTTTGCGATGATTGAACTGGCAATCAAATAGAGGTTGTTTTCAGCATGCTTGTCCATCCTGCAAGGCTGTCCAGGGACCCGTCATTTTTTACTGTAGGATCATTACCCGTCCCGAGGGAGCCGTAGAGTTGAGGGGACCAAATCCTTTTATGACGGGGTAAGAATCCCGCGATCCCAAGGGGAAAGTACCGGATGATACTACTTTCTTTAGAGGGTCAACAAAGTTAAATTAACTTATAATTTTGTCAAGACTGTTATAATTGAAGCTTTTGTTACCATACAAAGAATGTTGTGAGGTATTTTTGTATAAAAGATATCAAAGCATGGCCGATTTTTGTTCAATATTAATACTGTTTATAGCTAATATAAATTTAGCATCCCTCCCTTGACTTAATGGAGTCGTCCAAGGAGCATGCGTGGTTATCACAGCAGGATACCATTTGAGAGCGTAAAAAGAGATTCGATTCACAGGAGAGAAAGAGGAAAAAGAGAATAAGGGAGAAAGATTGTTCTCGTCGAAATTACCTAGGGACTCCAAAGCATTATGGCCAAGTCTCCCACAGAGCGGAACCCTACAGCGTCTCACTATTTCCGTCATGCCAGGCGGAAAGAAGGACAGCTGCGACTAAGCTCTCCAGCAGAGTCACTTCATATCCTGACACACCGTGAGATGCGATCAACGCCCAACCGCCGGTCAGAGTGTCGACTGAGTTCCCGCTATTCCTCGGTGAGGTCCACGCAGTGCACAGGTTGGGTTCATCCATATGCAGCGACGGTCACGCCCGATTTTCACTGCGAACTTCCCGTTCGGGAGTTGAAGCTGCATTTGTCTGATGTAACTTAGCTCTTCTTGTTGTACTAAAGGTCGGAGACCACTGAGGTCTCATAGATTTTGCGCACTCATATCAATTAGTGATACACTTCTGGAAGTTCTGCTCACGTTACAACTCATGTTCGGCACGCATTTGAAACAGACGACAAACGCTTCATAACGATAATTGACTATCGATCTTCCGCATCTTCATAACACCACAAATTAACATCTCTCTTCGAAAAGGGGCTCATCAAAAACACAAACGAGAGAAAGGGACTGGCTGTATTCAACCTTTCCAATCCAAGACTTCTGTTTGAGTTCTCTTTCCAACCGCCATCAGAGACAGATTGTTCTAATGAGAAAGAAGAGGGTAATAAAACTCGCGCCTACCAGCATGTCGTCTCGACGGAAACAGTCCAAACCCAGGGCACTCAAAAGTAAGTCATGTTTAATATATAATTATACAGTGATATTTCGTAGTTTGAATGCATTGGCCCTATATTGAATATTCATCAACCTCAATCCATGGGCTAAACCCATATGGCTGCAGAATCTCCCGGGTATAATCTTTAATATTATATATTTGTGAAGCGCTCTAGCCCGTGCTTTCGGTACAAATTTTAGTACTTTAGGACTAGTATCCTGGCATAAGCGCTAAGCTTGGTCAAACTATAGGACTTTGTTACTAGTAAAAAGAGAAGTAACGATAATTTCACAATCCTGAAGTTTGGTACATAGTTTACTTGTCATAAACACACGGGGCATAATTTTAATCCATAACGGAAAAAATCAAATTAGTATCCAAATTCATTCTAAATGTTTCGGTTTGATGTGGACACGTTTGATGATGTAAGACCATGAGTATGTGATACTTTGATAATAATAGTCGTACTACAGCACAGCAGGAACATGACATTGTCTCTGAACACCGTTTTCAAGGTATGGTATGGTAAATCTGCTGTTTTTATTCTTGAAAAATCCTTGATCTGTGGCGAGTGGTCAAACTCCGAGAGATGCTCTGCATGGTCAAAGCTGGTTGACCACGGAGGACAATAAAGGTACTAGCTACAGGTAGGTATATTATTAAATAGACTCTTGCTCTATACTTTCCCCATTGGCAAAAATTTGCGGATTAAAGACCACCCTTTGACAAGCGAGTAAGATTGCAAATCATATCGCATAATCAAGAAAAACAAAGGGGTTATACAGGGATGTATACAGCATAGGCCTTTACATTTTGAATTATAAGTAAACATAATTCTTTAAAACCTTTCAAGTGGGCATTGTTGAAGTAGTTGGTAAAGTGCAACGTTTGCACTGGACTTAACATATTCTACCATTCCTGCATGTCATGGCACTCCTTGCAGTAATACACGCCTCACATACCATCTTAGAATAGCTTTTTGAGTGAGCTGCCAAAGAGATTACCCAATCAAGTACCAAGTATTACGAAACCTTTATCAAAAATAATTTAACAAAAACCAAAAATGATTGTAAGAGAGGACATGAGAGAGGAGAAAGACACAGTGAAAGAAAGAGAAAGAAAAGTAAGGAAGAATGATCATAAATATTATACGTGTAAAATTAACCTTTAATAATGCTGATATTTATAAACATGTAAAGCGCTTGAGAGATATTATAAGCTCTAAACAATATTAACCCAAAATATTAAAGGCTAACCTTAAATTGTGTTTGACGACCATCAGCTGTGCAAAAAGGTATATAGGTAGAACCTGCAGAGACACAAAGCACTTAAAAGCATATTGACAAAATAACACGAAAAATAAACATGCATGCAGTCTAGTATACGTACTTTTTTGAGTTGTTAGAAATTAATGTTCAACCAAACACACATGACTGTGTTGTGATTGAATAGGTAGATGTTTGACTTTAATTCAAAAAAATAATATTTCATTTATTTCTTGAATATGCGATCTGTTTAAAATATGTAATCTTCGCTTAAAATTTCATTAAAAGGTTGAATATGGTCAAGTTATATCTTGAGATAATTTCTACCTCTTTAGGAGCATTACTGCTGGGTACAGCTGTGTAAGAAGAGATCTCCGAGAAAAAAAGAAAAAAAAAACCCTCATGACATTAAAGTACTATAAGTAGATATAACTTTAGCTGAAAAAGAAATACTTTAAATAACGTATATTTGATTCGGCTTTTAGGAAAGGGCTATGGCATGGCATTATTCGAAATTTCGAATTGAAGAGTTTTCTTTTCATTTTAAAAATGAAGTTGAGTTCTGGTCATTTGATTGCATTGTGATAAAAACGGTGTGAAATCGACCAGAAAATGTTGATCATCTAGTATATAAGAATTTGTGTGTATTGCAAGGTTCTGGAAGCATCAAAATGATAAGAAATTCGGCCAAGTCTTGGTAAAGTTACAAATACTGAACACAGAAAGATTATGGGACTGCACGAACACGTGGCGTAAAAATCCTACCCCCGAGTTTTACGATGTTACATGACATGTTTATGATATGAAGGCATTTGAAGAGCCATGCTTTTCAGGTAACACGTCTTATCTGATGTTCTCCCACACTTGCTGATAAGGATGATAACGCTCACAAATCACCTCTTCCCAGAACTCAACCTTCTCTTTAAAGCATATAACTATGAAGTTTTTATAAGTAGGCCTATATCACTTGTGAAAAGAATTTTAAGAAGTTATTTGCGCTATGTCTGATGTTTATGCTTCTTTCCAGAGAATACCAACATTTCTTATTTAATCTACTGGTTTTCTAACCGAGAAACATTTCATTTCCAAAAACTTTTTTTTAAATACAAAAGTTCATAAAAAAAAAAAAGGATTGAAAATCCATTCGTGGAGCTAAGTTATGAATTACCAAACGTAACCAAAGGCTTATGCGACAACACATTCACACGTTCTTCCATTTGTTAAAGCCCCACTGTCCTACTTTGTAGCTACTTGCTCCCATTATATAGAAAACTTCCCCAATCGGTGCCTTTTAGTCCCCAATGATCCTCTTTTTCTTATGTTAGTTGAGAGCTGAGTTAATGATATAGCTACCTGTTAGTGACCTCGCTGTGTGGTCTAATCCATTCTGGTCCAGTAGTGTTGACGGTCTTTAAAACCTGCTTTAGAATTTGCATTCCTATAGTGAGCTGATAAATTGATCCGCTCTCCTATTTGTTCATTATAATCATTTAAATCAGTCAGTCAGTCAACGCAAGTAGGCTATGGACCCTTTTCGCAATGTAATCAAATTCAATGCACAAATCTTCAAGTTCTATATTACAAATTATTTCTACCACCTGTTACGAATAAAATCAGTAGCCAGAATGCAAATTGCATAATATAAAGTGTTTATAGGTATAGAACAGGGCTCCAACTTCACTCCAAGCCATACTATTTGTCCTATCCAGCAATAACTAATGTTGCAATTTGTATTTTGACTACTAAATTACCTTTAGTGTTGGCTGCAAATGGGACATAATACCTTTAAAAGTAGTGTATATAATTCATTTATATTGCAACCATGAGTGGGATTTCACACAATAAAAAGACAGGCTTAAAACTGGTTCAAAATATAGGTATATAATATATATACTTTGTACAATAAAGCTGTATATAAACTGGCACTTTAAATACATAAATACAAGAAAATAACTCTCAAGAACAATCGCATTTGAACATGATTTTAAGGTATACATGGGACTTCACATGACGAATAATCATATATCAACTGACATCAACGTATCTTTCAGAACAATTAATATTGAAGTTTAACCTGAAAATCATGTAAAGAACGATTTGGAAAGTAGATTTTGAAGCAGATCGAAACCCAAATTGAGTGGTGGTATAAAGCATTATCCATACAAATATAAATATTAATATATCCAGCCAAATTCAATTAATATCAAGTTTGTAATACAAAAAAAAAATGAAAAAAAAAAGATATCAAAATGAATTAGACATAGCTATACAATTGCTAGTACCTAAAGGGTAAAACATACAGAAAACCGATTGGATGTAAGGTTTTGCAGCCAATATCAAATTCTGTAGAACAGGAATTATGAATACGTAACGTATGTCCTACATGTACCTGTGAAATATAAACGTTAGCAGTGTCCTAGTATTCAAATTATGCAAGGAAACCTGTTTACTTTCTAGACTTTACTGTCGGAGTCGGACACTATTGCGTGACCGACTCACTTCATTTTTGTCTTTGGTAATATCATACATAAAATGAGCTGTAAAGCCTTAAGGGTACATGAGCATTTGGCTTCCATCAATAGCCCACTCCTTGTAATGGCCAAAATTAAACTGATTGAATCTTTGCGTAGTACAAAACATACGACCATTCGGTACAAGTCAGTGTCTGAAAATCAAACTATTTAATTAAACGAACGCGCTCGATAAATTCGATTCGACAATTATCGGTCGTTTTTTCCCCACAAAAAGACATTTAAATAAAAAAATTCCTTTTTTTTTTGAGGGAAGTTTGACATTAGTATTATCTTTCAAATACCGTTGGAATTTAATCTTTTCATTTTGTTGGCCTGCAAATGGACATAGTACCTTTAACAAAGTTGATGCATTACATTTAATCACATTACGAAAATGGTCTATTGATGACTTGATCCGCTCTCCGTTTTTTCCTTTTTAATCACTCCAATCAGTCAGTCAGTCAGTCAGCCAACGCAAGTAGGCAATTGAGAAATCAATCACTCGTTTGTAATTCCTTCATTCGCGCGACTGAGGTAACAATAATTGATTATTATTAGTCGATCAGTCGGTTATAACTTATGCACTTAAGAAAATAGCCAAATATTGGTTTTAGATGAACGAGAGAGTTGCCGCCTTGCCGGTGCGTTGTCCATGCAGGACCCCAATGACTCAGATCGTAATTAGGCATAATGAATAATATAATAAAATCAACTTTTACCATCAGGAATTGACAGAATAAGTATACAATCATTGGATCAGTTTTTCAGCCAATAGTCAGTTACCCATTCGATCAATAAAGAAATAAACAATCAACGTACTCTACCAGAACTCCAAAGAGTAGGTTAGTTATAACTGAATTAATCAGTTTAACAGTCGGCAATCACTTATTCGTTCAATTAAATCAATCAACGTACGCTGCCTTGCAATGCTATAGGCTATCAATACTGCTCATGAATTCATAAGTTTATCAGTTATTCAATCAATAGTCAATCACCCATTTATTCGATTAATCAATCAACCAGTATCAATCACTATTAAACCATGGAGATATAAGAAGAGATTAGGATGGATGTAGTGTGAGGATGTCAGTGAGTGACTAGGGAGTTTTAGATTCGCACGAAGACAATGGGGATTGCTACAGTCAACGTCCTTTTAATGCACTGCTTTGAATGGACGTCACACGTATCAGTTCACGCAAATCTAAAAGTCCCTACTGTCAGTCCATCGGTCATTTAACAAAATACTGGTATAGTCAATCAGCCATTCATTCAAGCAACAGTAAATCAGTTCGCCAATCAAGTGATCCAATATCATATGTAATTCATTGACAAGCAATGTAATTCAGATGAATATTCAAATAAGTTTTCTTAAACAGAGTTACTGAAAACGACCTGGATATTTAGAGGTTTACCCGGCATAGCAACAATTGATGCATTCAAGGTAGATTCCTTTATGCAGGTTCATTAAATAGTTTTGGGGACTCGGGGAAGACATGGAAGATATTTTTTGAAGAGAAGGTAAAATTATAATGAAGCATCCTACTAACCTGGTATATATTACTCAAACAATATTTTATTTTTACCATTCATATACCACAATTATTCCTGATATATATTAATCTGAAACCCATCATAGACCGTTTTTCATTAATTGATATGCTTTTAGGTCATTGTACCAAGAAGTATTCACAGAGGCTTAGCTCTGTGATAAATTCTTCAATATTTTATTATACAAAATAAACGCAGAGTATTCATATACCAGGAATTGTTTGAAAGATGTGGGAGGGGCGCACTAACAATACACTTTGATTTGTTTTAATATTTGAAGTGCTTTGGGGGAGAACTTTTGGAATCTGTTTCAATCCTTTTTAATCTTCATTTATGTTTTAATGTGCCTTTCCAAAAGAAACAACAATAACAACAAACAAACAAAAGGATAACATGAAGTCTAATTTGGTTTAAAATTATTTTCCTATTATTTCAAGAAATTTTAACATTTGATTTTGAATCGAGAGCGATAGAAAATAATTTAGTCATTTATAAACATATTCAACAACAACAAAGCATAATTTTAATAATGGGAAATTAATGGGAATGTTACTTCAAACGCATCATGACACTGTGATGTTAAATTTGAAATTCAATCATTAGTTTGAAATCGATTATAGTTGATTAAACTTCCTGATATATTGATCCAGTAATATGATATCACTAGCTAAATCATGATGGGCTTAGTTTTGATGATCCCTTCAAAATCATTACTTTTACTTTTGGTTCATAGAAAATGTTAGAGACATGATACAGTAGGCTTACGGTTGCCCAATGTGAGAGAGTGGGGGGGGGTAGTCCTGAAAAGGACTGTTGGTAATGTTTGCTGCCAGGGGCATTTTTGTCTTAACCCTAAAAAGCTCGGGCTATTTGAGGCCTTAATACGGCGGAGGGGGGGGGGGGGGGGGG
>BEXV01000149.1:86338-102028 GCA_003118195.1 Hemicentrotus pulcherrimus | reverse complement strand
TGTATTAGTCAAAACATATTCTTTCACATGATTGGTAATGAGAGCTTCCATTTCATTTTTTGAAATTAGGGCGTTGCCAATACTGGTCTTTACCTTTAAAAAAAACTGGCTGCGAGAAAGGACGCAATAATTGCTCTAATTTTCGACTAGGGTCTGGCATTGTGAGATGGCGACATGCTGAGTAAAAGGGAGGGCCTGCCTCGGATTCTTGATGATGTAGATAAGAATCTATTTTTATTTGTAAGAAAAAGAAAAGAAAGAAAGAAGAAAAAAAGACCTATAAAATGGTGTCAACAATTACAATGAATTGTATCATCAACAAAAGGTGTTTTTCAATTTCAGCTAAAAATGAAGATTGATTTGGAATTGGAAAGAGTCGAAGATTTTTTTTTTAATACCGCAATGGATAGCAGCTTTTTCTCATATATTGTGATGTTTTTTTGATGTTTAATCTTTCTTTACTCATACACTAATGGGTGGTATCCTACTATCTTTTCGATCTGGTGATATACAAACTGAAATCCAGTTGTTACAAAGTCGACTTTTTTATGATATCTTATAGTATGTAGCCGATATAACTTCTTGCTCATTAAATTATACTGTTATTTTGTCATCAGTGTTAAATCTACTTTTGAATACCATGATTTCAAGTTTTCAATGATGATATTTCTTTCAGAAATAATCTTCAATTTTGAAATTTGTTTTGCAATCTAAACTAAAGAGCATCGTTGATCATAGATTTATGAAATTAATACGTCTTACCCGACTTTTGTCGGTATTATGATAACAGCTTAACATACGTCATCCTTGACTACTGTATACTCCAGGCAGACATTACGTTCCTCTTTAAGCTTACGCCTTCTCCCGCTTAAAGTTCCAAGTTATCCGTCACTTGTCAAAAATTATCTGATATCTATATTTCTTTTGAATAATTCAGTATGAAATTCATCTTATCTTCAATACTCAGGAGATGGGTAGACGGAAGACGGTGAAAAGAAACAAAAGTATAAGTTTAGAGATAAAGGAGATAAAAAGTGATATCAAGGATACGAGAAATTGAGAGACAGGAGGAGATAGCTTGCTAAATAGAGAGAAAGAGAGAGAAAGAGTGAGAAAGAGAGAGAAAGAGAGAGAAAGAGAGAGAGAGAGAGAGAGAGAGAGAGAGAGGCGGATAGAGTCATAAAGATGATAGAAAAACAGATTGTGGAAAGAATTAGAAATATGGGCTTGGGCCTTGGGTCAGGGAGTACAGTCTAATTCTAGCAAGGCTACACCCTGAGTAAACAAGACATATTATTAATCATTATTATTATTACCATCATCACCATTATTATTATTGATCTTTGAATGAATTAAAGATTCTTTGATAATCAAGTCAAGATTACTGATGAAATATATCCATCTATTTAATTAATAGAACAATTATCTTTAAAAGAACAATTCAAACCTGATAAAATGATGAGGAAAGAAATATGAAGGGCTAAGAAAAGACTTTTTATAGCTTATCAATTACTGTATCCGGAGGCATTGCATCGGTGTAGGCCCGTAGCTTGGTTAGGTAAATAAAAATTGGAGATGATAATATAAATACGCATGATGTAAACGTAAGATTGAATGCCAGATAGTGTATGATTGATGAGTAGATATCTTCCTTGGATTTTCTTCTAACAAAATATTGATTCCTTGGTTTTTCTTGTTCTCCACTTGAAATAATTCTTGAGAGATTTGTAAAGTAATATTAATATATATGTAAATATCTTGAAAGATGTTTGTGAACTTAATCAGAATATGGCTTTTCTGATACTTTGATTAAATAAGGAGAGAAGTTTGATTGATTAATGATTATAAAAAGCCATGGAATAATGGGGTGACCTTATCGTATTTCTAATTTTACAAAAACAGGGCCTCGTGGAAGACTACAACTATTGGCGAACACGTGCTCCCTTGTATGAATATACAATAAATACAATCAAAACATAAATAAATAAGAAATGATATAATTTTCTATCTATCCTCCATTGAATATCATAACTGGAGGTAAAAGAAACTGATGGAAATTGTTGATCATCATGATCATTGACAATAATATAGGATAATCCAGAAATTGATGAGGAAAGGACAGGATCGTTCGCATTAAAACAAATGTTGGATGGGAAATGTTTAGGGAGCATCGCGTGCCTTGGACCCATTGCAAGTTATATCGTAATGTGGAGAGGGGAGGGGGGGGGTACCCCCACCTTTACCAAAATGCTGGATACGTCAGTGTTGATAAACTTTTCCGCGAGGTGGTGATTGAAGAGGGCATTTTAGGCGCTGACTGAAACCCAGACCCCCATCCACGTCACATTCTGCTTTCATTTTCGCACTGTAGATCTTAGACTTTATTCTTCGCACGTAGAGGGTTTATTTACTTGAAATGTTGTCATAACGTTTCCATCAATCATGATCCAACCTGTTTTTTCTCTTTCTATTAGGTGATCTTGTTAAAAGACATTCGTACATTTTGATTCTGCCTGTAAGGTATATGATATTGTGTTATCTTTATACAGAGGGCAGAAGATGAGCAGTATATTGTGATAATGTTGGGACTCGCGAAAAGTGAGGTACAAAATTATTAGAGTCGCTATACCGTTTCGTGAGTGATTTGGGGGGCGGTTGATTATTTTAGAAATTCTTGCTTTTTAAAAATGATTCATTATGTAGATTTTGAAGGAGCACGTTTTTGTTCGTGCTTCATCAATGTGGAGATACATGTATGTTCCTAAACGACTTGTTTACAAAAGTGGAACAAAATTTGCCAATCGGGTCAGCCCTCTTGACTCTCTACCTACTTTGACCTAGTTTTCACCACCAGAACGCAGTGATTAAGAATTGATGATAATGCCTAACACTTCTATTTTCTCCCTCTGTTTGTCTCTTCTCTTCAGGAGAAGTGAGTGAAGATGAGAAACAACCATCTCTGGAGGATGCAACAGGATGCGATCCGGAAAACGGAGGAGATGTTGCCATTGAAAAGACAGCCAGTCAGGATGGTGTGTATATACTGGGAGACACTTAACACATTTCGTTGTAATGTAACTGTCATGTTATAGGGAATAAACACTCATGTTGGATACCAAACAGTTCGATATTCTCTTTTCTGAATATAAGAACGCACTTGCCATGTGAACTACATAATATATTACAAGTAAATAAATATTGACAGGGTATAGTGAAAATGTTATGTAGTTTCCAAAAAAAAAGACACAAACCAAAACAAAACAATTTTTACTTCTTTGGTAGCTTCAGAATCATTACCCGAAATTAAAAAAAACAAAAAACAAAAACCTCCGCAGGATGATTTCACAAATTTTGTAACTTTCCAAACAGGGCAAAAAAAGAACATAATCACCGAGAATACATCAACATTGATTTTAATGCATTCTTTTAAAATAACGTGACAAAAATGCAACTTCACTGATGCCATCACCTTTATTTCCCCTCTTATCCATGCTATCAGTTCACCTTCCTTCTGGATTCGTGCACCATTTCTCCCTTTTCTCCTGCCCCGCCACAACAACCTCTTAAAGAAAGAAAAAGACAAAATTTGAACAAACTTCAACGCAGTTTCAAAGCATAGATTATGAGATATGGCAGGTTGTATTGATATTTGCTCACCACACCCGGTTGATCAATGCACAGCATACGAATGTCTCCCACAAGGGCGATTTGTAGTGAATAATTCATCTTGGACAAAACTACAAGCATGCAAATGAGGCCTGCTGATTCCGTAATCCGACTTTGCAGGGTTTTTTCCTCTTCTTTTCTGTCTCTTTATGTCAAGTGTTGATTAATACGTTATCTTATTGTTTTGTTTACACTATCGTTGATGCTCACAAGAGCGTTGTTATAAATGTGACTGATTGATTGAATAAAGGAATAGAAGCATTGCAAGTGTCTTAGATTAGACATCGAAGAAAATGATGACCCATCACAATCATTACAATACAAACGGTCCTCTAGAAATCGTAAAAATTATGAGAATATTGATCGTTATTTGTTTTTATTTCTGTAGTAACCTTATAGTTACCTACTGAATTTTCGTTTATCAGAAATGTATGCACTGAATCATAACTTGTTTATGTTATGATGCTTTCTCGCTAAATATGTATCGATGAATTGTCAAAATCAAGAAGTATATATACATCGTGTGATAAATGGGATTTTTAAAGAAAGACCGTTGGGTGTGTCGCCACTGGATACAGCATAATGAATCCCAGCACCAACCTGATGGGAACAATAATACTGTTGTTTACCAAACCTCAACAATTGGGCGTGCCCAACGGAGGAAGATGCAGGCTGTTTTGGGTTCCTCCTCACGGGTCTCGCACCCATCCAAGTCTATAAGAGCCATTGATATTAACAAGATGGGAAACAAAGGCCACAAGAACATCACTGAAAGTTTCAAGAGGGGGTTTCAGAGGGGGGTGTTTCGAGCCAGGGAGGGAGAGACTTTGTG
This sequence comes from Hemicentrotus pulcherrimus, assembly GCA_003118195.1. Lineage (NCBI taxonomy): Eukaryota > Metazoa > Echinodermata > Echinoidea > Camarodonta > Strongylocentrotidae > Hemicentrotus > Hemicentrotus pulcherrimus. Next base: position 97,530 of record BEXV01000149.1, on the reverse strand, counting down.
AGTGGTTCTCATTATCTGTGAGTCAAAATAAACTAAGTGGATATTTCCTTCCTTTCGGAGCCCGAAGCTGACAGGGTTTGATCCCTCCCGGGATGTCTAGCTCCCCATCTTCCTCCAGAAAAGACATTTCGTCCCGTCTCTAGGGATGCGGAATCTTGGCAGCTTCCGAGCCTTGACTCATCCCACGTTAAAGATGTTTGGAGTGCTTCTTCCTCTGTTCTTCTTCAGTTTCCCTTAAGAAGATCAGACATATTTTGGTTTATTAGGTGATTAAGGTTGTCCTTACAAAGCTAAGTTTGTTTAAGGATGTTTATATTTTATTGTGGGGTCGAATGTGTAACCTTTTGGGGATACCAGATGGGCCAGGTGTGACATCTTGTTTTTCTTCTTTCTCTCCTTCCTCCTCCTTGGATCTTCAAAGGGCCATCGGACATTATAGGTTACATGAATTCAAGAATAGTTTTAAGTATTTTTAGAGGGGTCGATAACAGTATAGTTGCATGATTTTCGCCACACTTCAGTTGATAAAGTATAATGTGAGACTGAAACGTGATAGTAAGCAATAGCCGTTTAGATTTCAAGAACAATCGGAATAGTTTTTTTTGTGTAGTTTTTTTGTTGTTGAGAGGAATACAAAAGAATAACGAGTTTGCGGACCAATATTGTCTCATACCAATATTACAGTTAATGTCCCGATTGTGTCTGAATTAAGTTCATTATTAGTTAGCATGCATGTAACTCTTGGTATTCTCCTTCTTACATCCAACATAATAATAATAATGCCTGTTCTTGCCTCGGAAGTGTAGAGAATTTGTTGAATAATTCCACTCTGTCAGTATGAATCACACGACATCTCAGCACATATATTCCCCTACGGGCACACCCCCACTGATCATCCAACGTAAAGACTGGCATCAGTTTTGAGGAGTGGACCTATACGACATCCAGTCATCTTGTATCATTATTCAAACGAGAATATTGTTTTCCTTAGATTCTTCGGGAAGATAAAAAAACCCCAGAGAAACATCCATTAGGAAATAGTGTCAGCCTAGCTCCCTCCCCATGGATTGAAGTCCACTCGGTGTATAATGCATGATTCAGATGCCATTAATGGGAGACATGAGGCCATCTTGCTAACCCTCTCTGGGACTGTTCTCTCTCTCTCTCTCTCTCTCTCTCTAACTTACAGAAGGAACCCCAGGGGAGCTCGCCGACGACCCGGCAAATGAATCACCGACAGGCAACGACACGATGGCGGGTAAGTGTATAGCTGCATGGCCAATCTTAGCCAACCAACTGCTATGCTTGGCCAGTGCATGAACGCTGGGTATTATATTTTTAGGCACGTTGTTTGGTCAGAGTCGGGTTCCATTTTGATCAGTTGTTACCCAGGAGAGATAAGCGCCATGGGAATTGTTGGAACTATGGTAGTATAGTCTTGGAGGTACAGATGTATTTTGTAATTTGAAAGAGTGCTTGTACCGTGGAAGCATATTCTTCATAATATTATACTCTCTGATTCTCTTACAGCATTGGGCCTAAACGAATGTCAGCGTATGGGCAGTTTGACAGGGGGGGGGTGGAACCTGAATGAATAATTGAAGAATTTCTTTAAAAGATGATTCTAAAGACTGAATATTTACTGTCAGTGGAAAATACTTTTTAACGGGTCACCAATTTTATGGATCTAGTTAAGACACATTGGAATGTCCCCTTTTCAGTGTTTTCTTGAATTGATGCTATTGAAATTCTAAGTGTTTGATATTTTTGGAGGAGAATCGAAACCGTAAATGACATTACATGCTGAAGAAGTAAACTAAAAGTATTGAAGCGACGCCACAAATTCCAACGGTGCTCAGTCATCATGAGGAATTCCATTAGGTGATAGGCCTTCTTGCATTGTGTCAAGAAGATAGATGTATCCATTCTTAAAAGTCACTTCTAAAAATCTGGAATCTTGAGACTAGAGGGCGATTCCTCGCGGCTACTTCTTCATTCCAGTGGTGGTGGCGTATTTGCCTCTGCGTGCGCACTGGGCGATGCTGCTTATACTGATGAAGTGAGGGCATCCTCCTCCGATGCCGCGTAGGGCACGGGTCTCTAGGGGCTGGGGGATTTATGGCGACCGTGTTTGCAAGCTTCAAGCTGCAATATTTGTAGTCTTTTGCACCAGACACATGTTATCCCACCACTTTAAACAAAACTAAGCCTTTGTCTTTAATAAGTGTCCTTCAACAATATCCAGACTTTACCTATTGTATCAGGCACTGTCTTGTATTACAGTTGCTAGTAATCCGATTCGACCGCAACTTAGCTCTAGTGTGATATATGTTATGAAGATAATGCGAATGTATCTTTGGCATTGACTCGAGGACTTCCAATCGATTTGGACCAATCGCAACACTTCGCAAGACATGGCCTTGTTTAAAAGTATCCACGACAAAGGTACATAAGTAACAATCAACCTTAGGCGTATTCTTGCTCATTTAGAACTGGTTATTGTTCAAAGCATAACTTTCCGCAATTTATGCCAGTCCAACAATAAGGGCACACTTAATGATTACTTCTATTTTTCAAATACTTTCATCCTTTCCAAATAAGCCGTGATTGAAGAACACATTTGCTGGAAAGAGTGAAAACAAAGTGATTCATAATTCAGTTCGATAAAAAATAAAAGAATACTTTATCACTAAATATCTCAACTGCTAACGCGGTTCTTATTATCTGTCCATTGGGAAATTTCGCCTTGCGCCGGTATAGCATTCTCCAAATTAATTATTTTTTGAGGATGACAAGGCGTGCAGAGAGAGATAAAGAGAAAGCGCCGGATAACAATGCTAGAATGTCTTCTCCTTTCCGGAAGGGTTTCCTTAACAAATTCCCCCAAAGCAGCGAAGTAAAACCTGCGATTCTCTTTGCAAAATGTCAGTAGTACGATCAATGCTTTCGATCTTGCACCCACCTCCTTTCTAAAAGAATGACGTTTTATAAGAACATTTTCAAATGATTTTCTTCAAGTTGACCAAGCGCGATGGGATGTGAAATTTCTAATCGTACGAACCCTAGCATCTCCTCATGCATTTCAATGAATCGCCATCTCCAAATGCAACATCAAACGATTAGAAGAGAGAAAGAAAGTGCTGGTGATTTTGTCTTTTCCCCCCTTTTGATGTGCCTCCCACTCGCCTTTCCCGTGAGGAAGAAAACAGCCCGCAAACACGTCTAATGACTTGAACCAAATTACCCCAGTGACCGATCTCCCAGGAGAAAGCGAGGGAATTATGGGATACGAGATGTGAGATGATGTCATGTGGTAGAGGCATCAACCACTCTAGATATGACTTCCGCTCATCGCTAGGGAGTTATGGGGGATATAATAATAGTGTTTGATAGAAGTGCTGAGTTGCATGTCTCATGCATCCCGCTCGAAAACGTTCAACTTGGTTAAGGCGATTTGAATTTTGATGAAAACGTCTCCCAAGACAGTTAGAGCCATCGCGACATGATGAGAATGCAGAAAGAGGGGACAAGAGGGGGGATGGGATGGGAACATTGTTGAACGATATTTTGCTTGATGTTTTGGAATGATGATGCATGTCATTAGTGATATGAATTATTACTCGCCAAGCCCTGTCATAGCCCCAATTTTCAGTAATCATAATGCGATAATGAGAGATATCTCAAGTTGATGAGCGCGAGGACACCAAAGGATATTGAAGCTTTTTTTTCCGATATTGATTATGACCTTCTTATTATTCTTACAAATGAAGAAACGCAAGCAAAATGCGACATTAAAAAAATAATAAATAGGATTTCTAAGAACACATTAAACAGAAGGTATAAACGCCGTTTGTTTTTAAATCGCACACCAGTTTCATATGATTTGGCGGGGTATTTTATGATATTTTGCCGTGCTCAATTTCTTTAATATTATGACATCGATTAGTTTGGTCATAACTTGTGATCAATATATTCCAACAGAATGCTGTAATTATTTGTTGTTGGATGGTTGCAAAAGATTTAAAAAGAAGAAGTTTGGTACAATGTATATAGGAATTACTATGATATTCTTCTTACAAATTCGATTCATTAGGGAACACTCTTTCTCTCTGGTTGCTAGGAGATGCAGTAGATGTTACCATGGAGATGGATGGTGGATCCGATGGGGCTGCTGACAAAGCGGGTGATACAGCTGAGGAGGAAGATGACGATGATGACGACGGGGAAGATGGCGAGGATGAGAATGACGATGAGGAGGAAGAGATCTACAAGTGTGATGTCTGCAGTGAGACCTTTAACAGTATCACTGACTTCATGGACCATAGGAACAAAGACTGCAAACCAGGTAAGCTTCAAATATGAATTGTCATTTGACGGTGATTGTTTAAATCATTCAGCACATGGGATCATTTGGTCCACATAGACTTTCATATAGACCATCATACTGCTAACTAAGTGGTTATGTCCTCATTGAGACTTATGCATGCATTAAAGCCCTGTGGTGCATCAATTTGGTTGTCACACAATCTGCCTATATTCACATTGTCTTCTTCATCTCATTTGTATTATTATTTTAATGAAAACAAGTTATTTAAGCTGTATCTTATCAAGGAAAGTAAGAAAAAATTTGTTAAATCCCCAAGCTGATATAAATGATGTACGTATTACCTACCTGCATTTCACATGTTGTATATCACCTGTGCTGTTGAATAAGGTCAACTTCAGCAATTGATTCCCCAGCTGCATTTGTCCTTTGATTTCTATATGACACCAAGCCATCTTGGTAACTCATTCCGATGAATATATAGAACGTGATTTGTTCATGAGTCACCTCTCAAGGGATTCCTCTATGGCCAACCGAGTGAGATGAATTGTCTTCAGTTGCCAAGAAAGGAATACATTTCTATTGATGGGTACACAGATTTAGATCAGAGATAAGGATGATTCCATTGGGAGCATAAGTATGATAATATCACAAAATGCCATGTGTAGTTTTTAACATCTCTTCTGATTACACATCGTCATTGCAGATAACAGTTTGATTGCCGGTGATGTTGAGGGAGATGCCCAGTATCGACTTGAACACAAGGGACTGGTCTCTGCAGTGGATAACTCTCTACCCTACCCATGCCAGTACTGTGATAAGTCCTTTTCAAGGCTTCGCTTCCTGAAGATTCACGATCAGAGCCACAGAGACAAGCTGCGCTTTGAATGCACTTACTGTGCTCGCCTCTTCAAGCACAAGAGGAGTCTGGATCGGCACGTGAAGCTCCACACCGGTTTCAAGAAGTACCACTGTCCTTACTGTGAGGCGGCGTACGCCCGTAGCGACCACCTCAAGACTCATATCCAGACTCATATTAAAGGTAGCGTGAAGAAACAGGGACCTGCTAGCCTGCAGCTTTGTTCAACTTGCAACCGAGGCTTTCTAACCAATAGGGCTCTGGTGCTCCATCAGAACACCTGCAGTAAGTCCAGCCCAGAAGAAGATCTTGCCTTCAAGTGTGATCAATGTTCTGTCTTTTTCTTATCAGAAGAACAACTGGATGAGCATATGGCCCACCATGCCAGTAGCAGCGGTTTGGTGATAGAGTATCCTGATGGTGACATGAAATCCAAGAGACCAAGTGTGTTGGATGTGCAGGAAAGCAGCAATCACAGCATCAAGATCGAGCCTTCCAGCTCATCCCAGCCAAACAGTCAAAGTGGAACACCAGATACATCCTTGAATTGCCCTCACTGCTCCTGGACGGATTTTCCAAGTGCAGAATCTTTGAGCATACACATTCAGCAGATACACATCAAGTCTCCTTCCACACCCCAGAGTTATGTTTGCCACTACTGTGGAAAGGAGTATCCAAGTCTGTTCAACCTGACAGAGCACATCTCGGCCCTTCATGAGAATGAAGCGAAAAACATGCAAAGCGGGGATGAAGCTTGCAATTTCATCTGTGGATATTGCACAATGAAGTTCAGCACAATGACGGAGCTACATGAACATGTTAAAGGTGTGCACTCTATGACTGGACTTATCTCTTACAGGGAAGATGGTAATCTTGTTTGTCCATACTGTAATGCAGCGTTTCCTAGTGAGGTAGCTCTCATGGACCATTTCCGGAATGTCCATAATTCTTTTGACAATGCCAAGGATCATTCCAAGCTTCAGTGCCCTCATTGCACCAAGGCTTACCCCAATGAAAGATACCTCCAAGAACATATGAAGCGGAGTCATTGTAAACCTTTAGACAAAATGAAGTACCCATGCCCCTACTGCATCAAGCAAAACCTCTTTGACTCTATTGAGCAGCTACAGCTTCACATTGAAGTGTTCCACAAGAGCTCTCACACTCCTGTTTATTTGAACTCAGAATCTACTTGTAGCTCAAGCTCCGGAAGTATCCTTAAAGATCAGCTTAGTGGGAACCACTCCAGTGGGAAATCTAACCTTGACAAACTTTCACCGCCTCCTATTTCGATTCCATCTTTCAAAGTGACCAAGGATGTAAAGGAAATGAGAGTGGTGAAGAAAGAGCCAGCGACCAGCCCCATACCAGCTCCTGTTTCCATCTCGGTGTCACCACCAGAAGATCCAGAACACCAATCTCAAAGCAGTGAAGGATCAACCATTGAAGAGACAAAGGCATCTTGTCCCACCTGCCACAATGAATTCGCTAATAAGGAACAACTTATTGTTCATGTTCTGACCCACTTCAAGACTGTGTCTAAGGAGTATGTGTGCAAAGATTGTGGGAAATCATTTAAAAAGCCTGATGAGCTCCAGAAGCACTTGTTTGAAATTCATGCTCATCATCTTTTCAAGTGTTCCCTCTGCAAAGAGGTCTTTGACTCCAAGGTGTCCATTCAGGTGCACTTTGCTGTAAAACACAGTAATGAATTCAAGATCTTCAGCTGCACTAAATGTGGGGTGGTGTACAATGCTGAAGCAGAGCTATTGAATCATGTAAAAGCAGAACATCTCAAATTGGGGCATCCCTTCAAGTGCATATTCTGCAGCCAAAGCTTTGCATCCGATGTTGAGTTCCAGTGCCACCTTACTACACACTCAAATCAATTACGCTGTCCCTTCTGCAATGCTCCTTACCGATCCCAAGAGGCTCTTGATATCCACTTACAGGCAGCACATGACCATGTCGGTGGGAGCAGTACTCTTGCAAAACCTGATGGACCAGCAGAGACTCCCGAGGAAGTGCATGGTAGGACCTCGGTTGATAGTGCAAAGAAAAGTTCAATAAAGTCAGAAGGCAGTGCAAAAAGTCCAAAGACAAAAGAAGACGTTGTTACCGATGAAGTGGCTGGATGTTTTACTTGTCAGATCTGTGATGTCATGTTCCCTTTGAAATCCCTTTTGGAGAAGCATCGGGAGCAGGAACACAACATCAAGGCAAGAAGTGCCACTATCAAAATGGAGATGACTCAACCAATCAATATTGCTGATCATATCAAGGGCAAATTTTCGTGTCAGATATGCCCAGAGAAGTTCAAATATAAATTTGAGATGATGAAGCATTTGAATGATCACAGTATGCAGGAGAAACAAACCTTAGCCCAAATCGCTCGATCAAAATCACCAGCAATGTCGCCTCGTTCTGCAAGCCCTCAGCAACCTTGTGTATGTCAGGTGTGTCATCAGTCATTGCGCTCCGAAGCAGAATTCCTTGACCACACCCAGAGACACAATGTCGATTTATCTTTAGGTTCAGAGAGAATCCGCTGCTTAGTTTGCCTTCAGGAGTTGACGTCTTTGGTAGAGCTGCAACTGCACGCTCGCCATCATACACAGATTGTATCATCACTGTCTGGTCAAGAGCTGTATCCTTGTTTTTTGTGTGGAAAGGCATTCGCAAGCAGAGCTGATGTTGTACCAAAGCTGGACAGCGATGGTCGGCCATGTTTCAGTTGCATGCGTTGTGTCAAAACAACCCTTGAAGCTCAGTTTCATGGTGTCACAAAGCTAGGGCAATCTATGAATCAGCTTGGTGGACAGTTTTCAAAAGCCAACGGAGAGATGACCCTGGATTCAATTGTAGCGGTGCATAGGTGTACTGTTTGTAGGGTCAAGTTTGAATCCCAGGAAGAGTTGGTGATTCACATGCAGGTCCACAGCCAGTCAACATCCAACAGAGAGGCTAATGCAAGTGCTGTCGGCAGCTCCACAGGGAAAACATATCAGTGCATCAAATGCCAGAAGACCTTTGCCACTGAGGCAGAGATCCAACTACATGTGACGTCTCATGTCCTTGCAGAAGGCGTCCTACACGAGTGTAAACTCTGCCGCCAGGTCTTTGATTCTCCTGCTAAACTCCAGTGTCACCTCATAGAACATTCTTATCCAGATAAAGAGTACCGTTGTCCAATATGCAGGGCTTTGTTCAGTTGTGCCAACGACATTCAAGCACATGCTATCGAACATGGAATGGACAGTAGACACCACAAGTGCATGAACTGCAACCAGTCTTTTTTCTTTCCTGCGGAACTGATGAACCATGCCAAGTCGCATCCACAGTGCCACCAGGAGAGCAAGTTCAACTGTGGGGAATGCAAACAGAGTTTCGCATCGCTTTTCAGCCTCAGCAACCACATGAAGCTTCACCTCAACAAGCCGACAGTGAAATGCTCCGTGTGCCCGGAAGTGTTCCAGTCTGTCCTGGAAATGCAACACCATTACTTCCGAGTTCACTCTGAGGCAGAAGTAGTTGAGAAACCAAAGACGTATGACTGCACCAAGTGCGGGAAGAACTTCCCGTGTCTGAGCAACCTCCAGGGTCACATGCGTATCCACCACGAGGGGAAGAAATACACTTGCGGCGAATGCAACAAGGTCTTTGCGCTCGCCCGGAACCTCACCATACACATGCGCTCCCACAGCGGGGAAAAACCCTACCAATGTCCAATCTGCGACAAGAGATTCGCACGCAAGGAGAATCGGAAGGTCCATATGCAGTCTCACAGCGGCGTCCGCCCGTTCATGTGTCCTCACTGCGGTAAGATGTTCTCCAGGAAGTTCCACGTACAGGTTCACATGCGGACCCATTCCAATTCTCGTATGACGTCCACGCACCAATGCGAGATCTGCCAGGATAATTTCACCCTGGCCAAGAACCTCCGGCGTCACCTCAAAAAGGTCCACAAGATCCAAAGCAGTTTGTTACCCACCATCGTTCCGGATAATCTAGATGACGAAGAAGAGGAAGCGCTCATGGATGAGAGTATGGGTGAAGGAGGGACCGGGACGGTAGAACAGGAAGTCAGTAGTAGTCAAGATGTTGCTATGGTATCAGTGGAGCACGGTCTGTCAGAATAGTTTGATTTCTGAAGCTGTGATATGTTATTAATTAATCGTTATGTACTATACTTGGTTCTGTCATTGTTTTTAAACAACAATGATGCTCGACGGTGCAGTTGTATGAGATTTATACATTTTGTAAAAAATTATTTCCGTTCGAGTATTTTGTAAAAGAGAAAAAAGAAGATTATATAATTGTGTTTATACTACTAAATGTAAAAAGTTGTAGTTAACAGTTTTAGCCTAATTTTAAGATGGTTTGATGACAGAACATAATGTTAATGCTCAGAGCAAAAAATAGCCCCTGGTTATCCATTTCATCATTCAATAAAATATTGAATTACGGTATACTACGACAATTTAGCTCCCAGTGCATAAAACGTCACTACGCTTTCTTAGTTATGTATTCACTCATTTTGGTTTCGGTATGTTAACTATCAGATGAAAAAAGCACTTATTGTGTGAATAGCTAAATACACATGTTAATGTCTAAGGAAGACAAGTCACATTGACGATATTGATCGCAGTATTTAATTTTCACACACGTTTTCGGAAATCAATCGTAAGGAGGGTTCATCTTCAATTCGTAACTGTTTTTCCCAGTTATAAAAAGAATAGTGAAATGTCATACTTTTCCTTGTTTTTCTAAAGATCTGTAAAATATATAGAGACTCGTTCAGGATAAATGAAATTCAGACGAGGATTAAAAAAGTGACTTCGCGTGCTGTATACCTTAATGGGAAGTGCAGTACCAAAGGTACTATTTAAAAAAAAAACCGCTTCGGTTACCGCGACATAATGTGAATAAGGTCTAACATGTGTTTATTCTATTTGTATGGGTCAGATTACAAACGATTTTCTGACCTTAATTTTTTTGGGGGAAATCGTAATCTTTATACATCCCCCTCCCCCATTGAAGACAAGACAATAAAACATGCATTCATGGCTATATACAAAAGTCCTGCCCCATGTTTCACACTATCGAGAGGACCGATTGGATTCCCGCAGAAAAATAATTCACGGGAAAATTAATACGCAACTTTTATTTCACATTCCAACCGTCCCCACCCCACCCCTATTATGAGAAAGTCTCGAAATCATGTTATTTGAACAAATCAATGTCGGGGAAAATTGTATTGCCGCCCTTTTATGACGATTCAAGATACCCTAGATATACACGTATTCCCGTATTCTGATTATAAAAATAATTTCATAAGACTGCGCACATAATTTTGCAGAGTGTAGTATGACAGTGATTTAGAATAGTATTTGTTTGTTTTGGTATATTTTATTTAAACCATATTTTTCTGTTCTATTGTGTTTTTGTTTACCCGGTACTCAGGTTTTCGGTTAGTGTGTTCTTAAAATGGGTGAGCAGAGTTAAACGGTCACCTATTTAAACAAAATGCTAAATTTCACATCTAAAATGTTAAACAGAAGTAAAGAATAACTATTCATATCTTATTTTACACCTTGCTAACATCATTATTACCATGCATCACTAAGTTGGGCACCCTTGAAAGGTAAAAAATCCACCTTTTCCAAGATTTTGGTTTAAATGGATTCCTTATGTAAAATTGAAGGTTACACATGTCACATTGTGACAAATTTGTTGTGACTGAATGAATTGTTGAGATGAATGGCATTCTACACATCATAATATGCATAGACAGACTTCTGGATGTATACTGTTACGTTATGTAATGTAACATAATCAGTATCCGGCACATGACGATAAAACGAGGAGCCCATTTGATAGCTCTTCTCACATTTATCAATGTTTGAATAGCTGAAACGTTGAGATGTTCTGCGTTTCAATTTCTGCTGAAGTGAGAAGAGTTTTTTGGACAAGTAAAGTCATCGGTTGTGTGTCGGGAGGGGGGGGGGG
>BEXV01000149.1:34673-50815 GCA_003118195.1 Hemicentrotus pulcherrimus | reverse complement strand
GGAGCCGTCATTATTATTCGGTTCTGGACCTCCATCCTCTTTGTTTACGCAATATAAGAATAAATATCAGTTGATCGGATCATAGAATATGAGGTATTATATGAATTTAGCATCTCTATTCATCCATTTTTAAAATTTTATTTTTACATGTTACCTTGAAATACTGTTCACCATTTATTTCTCTCTGTATTAATGTTTTTATATTTCTTTTATATTTTCTACATAGGCCTACTGAATATTCTAGCGATATCAGATATACATACCTCGCTATGTTTCATTACTACCTGAAGAAATAGTCGATCTAATATAGTGCGTTGTATTATTCGTGGGTAAAACGAGGACATTATAGATCTATTGAAAAAGAAAGAAAGACAGCACTAAAATGAAAGAACATGCGTAATAAGATTCTAGACTCACGTTCTTGGAGGCATTTTTTAATTTGATATTCAATTGTGTGTGTGAGAGAGAGAGAGAGAGAGACATATATAGACGTAGAGACAGAGACAGACATAGAGGGAAAGTGTGCGAGTAAGAGAGAGAGAGAGAGAGAGAGAGGGGGGGGGCAAATTTACAAGGCGCCTTTATAACAACTTACATTGAATGGTATGTATAGTAATATCACCTTCTGTTTAACTACCTTGCAGAGTGCGATATCGAAGAGCGCAACAGTTCCTTTGAATCTTTTGCAGTTTAATAAACTTTAACAATTGTTTCATTGAACACACTAAGAAATAGGGGTACATTTGGGGTGCAGATCGCTGCTACAATAGCAGCCACCTATAGGGTGCAAGTCTGCAATACGTGGCTGCTATTGTATATTAAGCGGTCTGCACCCTTAAGGGTGCTCGTTTGCACCCCTAAGGGTGCTCTTTTGCACCTCTTAGGGTGCAAGTCTGCAAAATTGCACCATATAGGTGGCTGCTATTGTAGCAGCGGTCTGCACCCTATAGGGTGCAAATTTGTACCATTATTTTTTAGTGTGAAAGCTGTCAGTTATTTGTCTTGTAAAAGCTTTGTGGTTTCAAGTTGCGTACATTTTTACACATGTATCCAGGTATAGATAAAATTAAAGAAAGGAAAATTATGGTTAGAGAGATTTCAAAGTCAATGGGAACCTGGGAAAATTCCATGAAGAGTTTGAAACGGAAAATACCAATAATCATTAAGGGAAATTCGATGAGAATGGCGGTAAACGGCGAAGATATATTTTTAAAGTAAATAATTATTTTCCAATGTTGGCACATGTTCGCGTATGAACGATGAAAATGATTTACAGGTGGCAACTTATCTAAATAGCAAACTAACGTTTGTGGCGAGAGTCGCGTATAAGAGGTAAAAGTGAGAAAATAGAACATGAAATTAATATCGAAATGGACAGAGAGGTGTCCCGCACGTACATGTATATATAGGAAAATTTTAGTAAAGGAAAGTCAACAGTTTGTAGGTATGATTATTATCCTGTTACAAGTTTATTCTTTTACACACGGTTCCACCCTCGGTACCGCTACCGATTAAGATAGTTTTACTGTCTTATTCATTAATCGGTTAATGGCATTTGTTTCAAGTCAGGGAGCGCTTGAGCACTTTGTAATCTCAATTTTTCTCATAGGCTGATAGGTTTCGTTCTTTTGTAATTCAAACAATATGATATTGGTGCTCACGTACACGTATAGATGGTGTTGTTACAAGTACAAGCCTTAAACTCTGATAATTTGCTTTCTTACCACGTTGAGTTATTTACGGTTTTTATTACAGAAAAATCAGTTTGACTTCGAAGTGTAGTAATAGGCTTGTATATTTCTGTTTAGAACAGCAATACCAAATTAAAACTGCTTTAGCTGTGATTATAATTTTGCATATTGATATACTTCACTCTACTTAGCACCATAATTATCATGCAAAATAGATGTTGCTCAATCAGTCGATACACAGATCGAGACTAAGTGCGGTTATAATCTAGACGGAGACGGTGAACAATTATTGGATAAATTTCGAATTAATTTATTCCCGCCTTTTCTTCTGTGAGAGATATCAAACTGTAAATTTTCCATTTAGAGCTGACAGACCTTATTAATGTTGAGGCCAATACAATGACGTAGTTTTTCCCCCTTTTTTGCGGAACCTTAAAGGGAAAGTCCACCCTGAACTTTAGTTTTTTGTATTAAAAGCAGAACAGTGAGAGAAACATATCAATGAAGGTTTGACGAAAATCCGACAAAGGATACAAAAGTTATGAATTTTTAAAGTTTTAATTTTGTGACGTCACATGCGAGCTGCTCTCCTATATACGTTGTGTACTGTAAATTCCATAAATTGCCATTTTCTCAGAAAAATAATAATTATTTTATCTGTGCATTCGATATATCATCAGACACATGCTTTTATACACGCCTCTATGAAATAGATCCATTCCTTCATCAAGAACCATAAAAAGGGGGCAATTTATGGAAATGACAGTACACAACATATGGAGAGCAGCTCGCAAGTGACGTCACAAAATTAAAACTTTGAAAATGCATAACTTTTGTATCCTTTGTCGGATTTTCGTCAAACCTTCACTGATATGTTTCTCTCACTGTTCTGCTTTTATTAAAAACAATTTAAGTTCAGGGTGAACTTTCCCTTTAAGTATACTGTAAACGTGTTCGATATAAGAATGATCTAAATAAAAGTTGACATACAGGCTTTTAGAAGGAGACAATGTACTTGATTTTTTTAAAGGTGAACCTTAATAATAGAAAAAGATGATGATTTTTATTGTGATAATCGAAGTCGAAAATGTCATATTACTTTATGCACTGAATATGAGGCGACATCAGCTGAGAAAAGAAAAAAACAGACTAATTGAATTTGCTTAATAGATTATTAAATTCCCTCTTTATGTACAAAATATATGAAGGTTATAATTAGAGCCGTTTCGTTGTTTGGTTTGATAAACGAAACAGTCATTAGTGGAGTTGACTGTACCGAAGTTTTATTCTAATTCCGTCAATATTGACTTGTACAAATGTGTGTAAAATTCTCGAACTAATATGGTAATGTCAGGGGGAATAGTTAATTAACTGGAACATTCATCTCAAAGATACACCATGTATGTCTTTACATGACGATGGTAAATGGCAGTATGCATGATAAATTATGTGTGGTCTTACTCAGTGTAGCCTATTGAGTATTAAACTGCTCTTTCAATGGGCCCTACACTTTTTAGTACGTAAGTGCATCATTACCATTGTCATGCAGGTCTATCTACGGTAATCTTCTCGGAGGTTGATTGCAACATCTCTCCAATTCACTCTATCTTCTGGCATGCCCATGCTGGTGCACTCTTGCAGTTTTAGTCCACTCCAGTTCTTGACATTTTCTTACCAGTTCATTCTGCGTCGCCCTCTCGGTCTATAGGTCCTTCCACTATTCCCTCCAACACATCCTTTAATAGGCTTTGGCGCCTTTTTTAACATGACCAAAGTATTTGATTTTTCTCTCCTTAACTAATCCTACTAGTGCAATCTGTTTACGCCCTGTCATGTACAATATCTCTTTGATGGTTTTCATTCGTTTCCAGGATAATTGTCATTCTTCTGTAAATCAACATTTCAAAAGTTGTTATTCTATTTTCCATGGCCTTCCTTATTGTCCATGTTTCTCGTCCATACAATACGACAGACTTGGGTCTATAAGGGAGTGACAACTTAGGGGAGGGGGGGGGGGTGGTGGACACCTTTTCATATAAGATTTATAAAGCGCCAAGCAAGGACTGAATCTATAGGACCTCTCAAAATGAGAGTTATTATAGCCCTCACTAATCTACCACAGTGTATCAACTATGTCCAGTATATATCACAGTGCATTTTCGTAAGATATACATGCATGCTTGCTTTTATGAGCTAGGTCATCATCATGATTAGATCGCTTGATAAATTGGTCTGAAAAGAGCTTACTTTCTATCTAGACAGGGCGACATTATCCCAGGGGCAAACACGACTTTCGTTAATGACATTACTGTAATTGCTAGCTTCACAAGATGAACAGTAGAGTTTGCGATGCATGTGAGATGTTAACACGCTTGTCTCATCAGCATAATATAAAAGCTGCTTAGAATAGAAGGGATATAATGATACTATATTGGCGAGGCGTGGGGAGAATAAAACGACTACTTTGTCGATGTCGTTATCTCCCCGTGTTTTGCTTTTGGTTGTATTTTTTTGCAGTTATATTTCTTCTAACTTACTTCATTATTTTCAATGTTGTTGTTTTGAATGATCAAAACCAATAAATATACGGATATAGAAATATTTTAAGGGGGAAAAAAGAAGGTAAAAAAAAAGTGGAACATAATTTGTTTTAAAAGAAAATGGATTCATTCATATCAATTCTTCGTAATTTTGTGTAAATATACATGTAAGGCATTTTTTAAATCATCGATTTTTCTTACTTACACTGGGGAGGCTAAATCCCTGATTAACCGACCATGCTCCCTAAGGGGTGGAGGTCTCAGCCCCCGGAGTAAGATGCTACGGCCCCTGGCAATAATTGGCTTGGGTGAAAGATCTCCACATTGCCTCAAGTAATATTATACATTATATTAATCATCTTCCAATACGACAAGTAATGAGAGTTATTATCTATGACATAACATGGGCTTTCGATCGTGTGTATGCCAAAGGGATCTCATAGTCAAGCTCTCTTCATCAGGACCCTATAGAAAATAAGCTGATTATTAATTATCATATAATAATAAGTTATCCTGTAATTGGATTTCTTTTTTCTCTCTCTCTCTCTCTCTCTCTCTCTCTTTCTGTTACAAAGTTACACAAGGACATTCACTCATCTCTAGAAAGTGGGTACAAAAGAAATGGGTTAACCGTTCAGCAAAGAAACTATGGTATTTCCTGAGTGCTTTATACCTTAGTTTGATTAGCAAAGACGAGCACTCGTTTTCTTGTACAATAAATGCTAATAGTTGTTATTTATATTGTTATATAAAAATATTCCCTTTTGTGATTTCTCTATAATGAAATACCTGTTTTATCAAGTGCAAAACACGTTACGATAAAAACTTAAGAAAGGGCATTGGACAATCACTCTCCCTGGAAAATAATGGAAAATTCATGAATATTGGTGAAGAGTGATGCAATGAAATACTGATCAAACTCGTTTGTATTCGTATAACTATTATCATCGTTATCATTAGTATTATCACTGATTATTGATACTATTAAACTCTCAAAGTTGACTCCGATAAAGCGCTGGATGCCGTCCCCGTATTCAATAGAGTCCCAGTAGAGTGTGCACTATCTTTTTCTTTTGGCCCTCGAAAGTTTGAAAAATTTGCACCCCTCGGCCCCCCTCTGGATACTAAATGGTCTTAGGTTGCAACGGACGCTTATTATATGGAAACTTAAAAATCGCAAGTCTTAGAGCTTTCAAATAATAAATCAGTATCATTGTCTGCAAACTCATCATTAATATAAATATATCAAATTATACACCCTTACAATAACAGTTCCAAATTGAATGTGAAAGTTTTATTGCTTGGGAGAATATGCGAAATTAGATATCCTTATATTTATTCCATCTATGAGGTATACATTTATTTAGAATTCCGGAATAAAACGTCTTCACAGAGGTCTCAAATATTCGAATAACATTAGTAATTGCATGTTCACATAAAAGGAATGGATTTTGGCCTAATCAAGGCTGGGTCTTTATCCCTTTCGAGGATGTTTTAATTCTACAAAGTGAAAATGAGATAGCCTGAGTAGAGTTGGGTGTATTTTCTTGTCATTGTACATTCTCACATCAATACTTTCCATTAAACCCCAAATCAATTTTGTTTTGCTGGGGCATTATCACCTTTGCGCATTGCGGCATATCGTTCCGACTACATCTTGCGAGCTTTAATGTATTTATAATCGTTTTAATGAAAAAGCAAAATGAATCAATCAATATATAAAATTTTAAGGATGTGATAAAGCCATTTTTTAAAATATTTTTTTTTTTACTAGTGATTCAAAATGATCATAATGAAGATTATTCGAGAAGTGGTGCAAGGATCCACAGCATAGGGATGTTAATACACCTAGCTATGGATGCATGGTTTTAGCGCCAGTCTTTACAAAGGCACCCCTCATCGCCATCTGACACGACTTATCATCGAATTCAACATGATTAGAAAGTTTACTCATGAAAACCCCATAATCTCTCCCCATAATCACATCATCATCATAATCTTCACTATCACAATCACCTCATCGTCATCGTTTTCTCATTGTTATAGTATTTTCGATCAGTATTATCATCATCCCCATCATCTTTATCATTATCGTAATCATCATCATCATCGTCATCATCTTCACCAGCATCATCATCATCATCATCATCATCATCATCATCATCGTCATCATCTTCACCAGCATCATCATCATCATCATCATCATCATCATCATCGTCATCATCTTCACCACCATCATCGTCACCATCATCATCATCATTATCATCATCATCTGAACTACGACCATTGCTGCAATAAACATCATAAAAAGGCTAACCTTTTGCTTCCATAAAAGTCGTCCGATTTCATCACTCAAATTGATTGCACCTCCATAATTCCTATTTCACCGGGATCAGGATATTATTAATATTATCCCCATTGAGAAAGACAAGTGGAATCACGATAATGGTTAACTTTATCTGCCGATTGGCCCATCATAATTATCGTCAAGGGCAATGAAAGGACTCTGAAGGGAGATCCCCACTCAGCGGTAGGACTACCGTTCATCCTGATTCTATTTACAATGGATATTATATAATTATGTAAAAGTTTATATTACTTCTAATAATACATCACACTGCTTGAATCGCGAAGAATGAGGTGGACAGTCATGATCATGATCATGATGATGATGATCATCATCATCAAAATCATCACCACCATCACAATCATCATCATCTCTGCCATTATCATTTTGTCAACGAAGCGAGTAACGTTTGTGATATATTTTTGAATTAATTCTTTATAGCAATTAAACTACATTAATTAAGGGTGTACATTTCCAAAAACGATTATAAATCTATTTTCAAAGACATACAAAGTGGACAGTAGTAATATCAGAGTATTATTTAGGAGAGTTTTATTTAGTGATCATTGCATGATTATGAATTACATCGTCTTTAATTGTATTATACCCATTTCCTCCACTTTATTGTAAGTGATATCGCCATATAATGATGATAATAATATTAATAATAATGATAATAATCACAATTTTGTTAACTCAGGCTAGCAACACCAGTATTAATACTACTGTTTCTGCGGGCCCTGCAATTATCATTACCCAGCAATTGTCAGGTACCCATTTACACCTGGGTGGAGAGTGGCAAATATGGATTAATGCCTTGCCAAAGGACGTTAGTGCCGGACTCTGGAGGGGTTTGATTTGGTTTCATTTTCCGTTTAAACAAACATATTACATGCACTTGAACATAAACAATAATTGTAATTACTTTAACAAAAACACGGATGAATAGCTCTATAGGACAATTACATTATTAAATGGCTCTGATATTTCTAGAGTCCCAGATTGAGAGGTTTTCTTTAGGTCATAATGTTTTATCTTATTAATTTTCATCTTTGAATGTATTCCTGCAAGTGTTATGTGATCGTTAATAACATTGCTATTCATATGTGTTTGTATTGTAATAATGAATGTAATTCAGCCCTCATGCTGCCATTTTCAGTTTGCTCAATAAACCATTCAATTTTAATTCAATGCATTAAGTGAATGGCCCACGAAACCTCCACATGAAAGACCTAAAAGTACTTTAAGATAAGTGCTTTGACCGCCTATCAAGAATTAAGAAAGTTAACATTCCTCTTCTCCCTTGTGTACCATGTCACTTTTCGGACATGGATATTCTTTGGTGTTAGACCTCCTTCCTTACCACAGTCACGATGACTATGTTAAAATAAATAACAAACGAATAAAAAAAAATAAAAAAAATCATGATGTCAAGATATCATATAATGCAATACCAATAGTTGGCTTTCAGAAGAAATGGAAAAAAACGCAACATTTATTCCTGGAAGGAGAACACAAACATTATAAAGGCATCTTTGGTATAATGTAAAAAAATGTAAAGAAATAATGTGAAGTGAATTTCGAACCACTCTTTTAAAAAAGACAAACAATTCCAAACATAAAGCGACAGCTCAAATAGAAATCACCGGAACATAATTAAATCAAGATAAGAAAAATGATCCGAGACGATTATGTCACCCTCTCCCGGAGATTCATCAAGGAAAATAGAAAGGACAAGTTGTCGATGTTGAAGTAGAAGATAGCGTTCATCATCTTCACCGAGTAGCTTCTTACGATTGAATCAACTTCACGAATTCTGAATGGTAGAAAAGGAGGAGACAAAAATGCAGTGAATAGGGACTTTTAGATTTGCGTGGACTGATACGTGTGACGTCCATTCAAATCAGTGCATTAAAAGGACGTCGATCGTAGCATAGACCTATTGTCTTCGTGCGAATCTAAAAGTCCCCATTGAAAAGAAACAAGTCAACGCAAAGCGTACATGTAGCATCCCCTCACCAAAAATGGCCTACATGTATATATGTCAGAGCAAGTTGCCTCTATTAGACTATACTAAAGTGCGTCCGAGAAAAACGAAACCGAGAATTATCGATGTTTTTTTAATCATAACTTAATCAAAATCATAATTAATGAATGACACATATTTTTAAAGCTTAGATCCTCTTCTTTCACTTAATGCACCTCATATAATGCATATTTCATGCATGAGTGATTAACAAACAATTTGAAGAAAAGGGACCCAAAAGTCATTTGGCGAACTGTATTTGAAATTTAAAAAGAGAAAATCACATTTTTAGAAAGTTCATTTTCTGTCCTCTCATATGATACCTCAATCGGGAAAAATGAGCCAAGAATAACAAAGTTCTTTTTGTTTAAATTAATGCTTGCGTTTCCATAGTTTCTTTAAACGAATTCATTTTCACTGGCTGCCTGCCGTAGCAACAAACGGAGTTGACAAAAGACTTAAATCTGTTTCGTTGACAATCAGCCATGCATCAAGTCTTTCGTCTAAATGTTTGGGACCATTTATCGAAGGTTCATGGTGTAATGAGAATTTGTTTATAATGTCAGCTGACTGAGATTTTGACATTGGGGGAAAGGGAAGAGAAAAGGAGACGCCTGGATCCCTCCCATTCTGATCAGCAGCCTTTCAAATTCGTATTTCATTTGAAGAGTAAGATCAGTACCCCTCCCCATATCATTCCAAAAATGCACTCACCTCCACGGTCGATTTTACCGTCCTTATTGCAGTCGGCTTTCGCGATGATTGCATCGATTTTCTCCTTCTTCATCGGTGGATCGGAGCATGTTGACAACGCTGTACGCAGCTCTTCAGGACTGCAAGCAAATAATTAGCAAATAACAAATATATTAATTGAGCTCACTTTCTCCAAATTTGGATTATTCCATTGAAGTCATTGACTAAATTATCATCGAATATTCTTTTAAATGTATTGAATATTGATCCAGCATAGAGGTGCTAAACCTGATCTCGACCATACCATATAGAAAAAAAAATGAAATTATAATCATTGATCTACTCTTACATAACAAGCATAATAATCTTCTCCATCCATCCGGACAAATCACGGCCCGGACACAGACTGAAAACACAAAACTATCCAGACAACTAACCCGTGATACAATGTTTATTGATCCCTAAAACACCTATTCCGTTTGCACTATCCTAATTAGGAATATAAATTATAGAGAGTATGTTCTCCCAGGTGGTAGTTCGTAGTTTTCCTTGGAGCTAGTATTGTATGGTTGATAGTTTTAGAAAGAGAGAGAGAGAGAGAGAGAGAGATTGAGAAAGAGATAGAGAGAGAGGGCGGGGGAAGGGAGGGGAGCGCGAGTGTCATCTTGAGGGATTTGGTATCCTAACAAGCTGTTTAACATTCGTCTTAAGCAAGAAATTGATCCCATAATTGTCCACATTTCTCCAACATCGGAAACTTGGTCGGACAATTCATTGGATATTTTTCTTCTTCTAATTTACCTGATAAATCTTCTGCCATCCTCATAAAAGACTCTGAAAGCACCCCTTCTTATACCCACTCACGCCTTAATATCACTGTCCAGCTTACCTGAGGGATCCGTTGCCATCCTTGTCCACGGCGTCGAAAGCTTTAGAGTATCTTTCCTCCTTCCCACGCCACTGTTCTGCCTTCTTCATCAGCATATCAGAAAAGTCAATAGTTCCGCTACCTAACCGATTGAAGAAAAATAGACTTCTTAGTTCTCACACAAGTCCTTTTCGAATAGTGATTCATCTTGCATTTTTACTGCTCGATTCAATGCACCAAGATTAGATCCGATAATTCACTTAAATACTGAATGCCCAATGAGTTGAGACATCTTAAAGGTAGAGACCAGTGTTCTCAAAAAATAAAATGAAAGCTTTAATGACCAATCATGTGAAATAATATGTTTTGACTAATACGTGATGATACAAATTTTGCCAGGAAACCGCCTACCAAAAATATATTTGGTAAATTTCTATCCGGACTGGATAGATACCGCGTAGTCCCATATACATCTTTTTGTGTACAGTGCTTGCAACTTTACCAAGACTGGGCCAAATTTCGTATCATTTTGATACACACCAATACTTGTATGCTAGATCATCAACCTTTACTGATCGATACCACAACGTTTCTTTCACAATGCAATAGCATGACCAGATCTGGTCTATACCTTGAAGGTGATAAAAAGTAAACACTTTTATGTTTAAATAAAGAGAGAGCAATATCTGAGCTCTTTTCGTTAACAAGAAAAGAGTATGATTTGAGTGATAATGTATTTTGTAAAGTACGAACAATATTATGACCAATAAAAGTATTGAAACAAATACACTAGAGTTCCAGATTAAAGTTCTGCATACTATTCTCTTCTTTAATTGAAGGCTTTGTAAAATGAAAATAAAGCCTTCTCCAGAATGTACGTTTGGCTGCAAAAATTCAGAAACTTTAAAACATGTGCAATGGCAATGTAGCTATAATGATCAGACGTTTTGGAATTAAACCAACGTTTTGTTGTCCATGTTTGACTTATCTTTCTTTGATAAAATATCACAGTCATAGTGGGACATTTAGAAAAGCACACACACAGTATAACAATTAATTACATTCTAATAATAGCAAAGCGATGTATTTACCTGTGCATGAACAAGAAAAAGAAGGAAATCATTGACTGTCCTAAAAGAATGCTTTTTACTTCGTATAAAGAAGAACAATGTATTGCAAATTCGAAAAGGCAAGCTCTCATTTCATCATAGAAAATAGAATTGTGTACTACACTTTTTTTATTTTGATTAGTTTTACATTTTACTACATTTATTGTTGACCTGATGACCTCTTTTCACCTAAAGACATCCCCTTTTCAGTTTATTTTCTGGCTGCTTCCTGTCGTGTGACGAACTCTAACACGGAATGAAAAGCCAGCACCCCAATTTATAACCACAGAATTCATTGTTAACATGTTAAACTTCTTTTACAGATTTTGCAACCCATATTAAATAAAACATGTTTCTTGCTGTAAGTCATAGATTATCAAAATTCAATTTACGTGTTGTGGTCAGTTTCATCATCTCTTTCGTCGTCATTTTCTAAGTCTTCACTATGAACTCACCATCTTTATCCAACTGGCTCATCAGTTTGGCAAGCTTTTCCGGAGACAAGTTAATTCCAATTGATTTAAACGCTGCTTCCACCTCATCAGAAGTGATGTTGTTATCGCCATTCCTGTCAAGTGAGTCGAAACGTCTTTTGAATGCTATAAAGATGTAAAGTAACAAAATTAAAAATAAAGTGTAAATATGGCGTCAGTCAGACAGGGGAGGAAAGGAATAGAAAATGCGTGTAGGAAACATCGAGTAATATAAATATATATATATATATATATATATATATATATATATATATATATAAACTAGCGAAAGACTGGCAATAACGAAATGAAATAAAATACTTTTACATGATTAGAAATTATTGGATTGCATAAGAATATGATTTCATCATTAGGCGTTATTTTGCTTGATTTCTTCAGTATTGCAATCTTTAAATTGCAAGCAGGCGTGGTTGCTCAGTGGTAGAGCAGTGCTTACAAACATGCTTTCTTAGCATTCAGGTAAAACAAACAGACCAGCCAACCAACCACCCAACCAATATCCTCTCATGTTAACGAGAATTTTGTTTATCCGAGAAGACCAGCTGTTATTTTCACATCTTTGGTGATCTTATTTTCCTTTGATGCTATTCGAGAGCTTACGCTTTACTGCAATACTAGTATCATGTTTACCATGTTATTATATATAATACCCTCTTGTAATTTGATCTCCCAGTTTAAAAATTGAAACATTCAGACTTTTGTTTTTCGTACCTGCTTTTTCCGCATCGGAAAATAATAATTGGACAGCCTGTAATGAAAAAGAAATAAACGAGATTAAAAGAGCATTATTAGTGTTGAGCGAACTTTATTGTGGAATGCCGTATTTTGCTACATTGAATCATTATACACCAACGTAAAAGGGAAACCTCAAAACGAAAATATACCATTACATAGGTGGGCCCTTATACCCTTACATTGCGATTAGATTATCAGGGATGATTTCATTGCTTGTTTCCTTCTTTACATGGTCCAAGAAACTGCTTAAGCATATACTTTGCAGCTGGGTGTGATGGTCTGAATATTTTTTCGGGAGCGAGCGAAGCGAGCTAGCAAAAAAAAAAAAAGAGTTGTGGGATCTCAGTGTGAAAAATTACATCTTATATAGAGGATAAAACAATCCTAATCATGAAAGACTGAAAAGATCTTTAATAAGAAACAACATACATTAACATAAAATGCGAGCGATCGTAGCGAGCGAGCTTCGGGTAAAATTGAAGAAAAAGTCGCTCTTAGTCGCTTTAGATTAGGAGCACATTTTATGGTAAAAGGAAAAGGGGTCACATATCCAAAGTTAAAAGGACACTCATTAGAAAAGAAAAGGAGCACGTGTCGAGGTAAAAATCGGAATTAGCATTGGTAATAATGGGCCACTACTCCCACCCCATAATAATTAATAATTGAGAGCTGGTTTGTTAAGATAAACACCTGCCAATGACCTTGCAGGGAGGTGTAATCCCTCTTTGCCTAACTAGTGCAGAGGGGACTTATAGTAAATGGGCACCTCTCAAAATTGAATAACCACCCTCCTAGGACGACTTCCCAAAGGACAACTACCCCCGGACAACTACCCTCGGACAACTACCCCTAGGAAAACCACTGTCCAGGACGACTATCCCAGGACAACTATCACCGGACAACAAACCCCTAGGACAACTACCCCCGGACAAATAACCCCTAGGACCACTACCCCTGGAAAACTACCCCCGGACACCAACCCCAGACATCTACTCCCTATGATAGTTGTCCGGGGGTAGTTGTCCTAAAGGATGATTGCCGTAGGGGGTAGTTGGCTGGGGATAGTTATCCGGGGGTAGTTATCCGGGGTAGTTGCCCGGGGGATAGTTCTCCTAGAGGGGAGTTTTCTGGGGGTAGTTGTCTGGGGTTAGTTGTTCCGGAGGGTGGTTGACCTCGGGGTAGTTGTCTGGGGGAAGTTGTCCTAGAGGGTGTTTGCCCTAGGGGTAGTTGTCCTAGGGGTAGTTGTCCTAGAGGGTGGTTATCTTAGTGGTGGGTGTCCGGGGTAGGTGTCCTAGAAACGTTTTTTTTTATCCTTCCACATTCTCCTTTTCTATCTTTTCTTTATTTATCATTTCTTTTATCCTTCTATCAATAATATTCCTCTTTTATCTTAATTCCTTATGTTATTCCTTGTTTTATCCTTTCATCTTTTCCTTTATCATCACCTGTGAATGTTTTGTTATTCCACCGATTACTTTAGATGTTCCCTTTCTGTTACTTCCCATGTACACGACACACTATTCGGCCCCGTTTACAGACCGGACGTTATTTCAGCCGAGGACCATCCTGGAAATGAAAAGGGACGGTGAGTTGTAGTCTATACGATTTTGCGCATGCGGAAACCGAAATTTTGTTTGGCTGACCGTCCTCTTTGACTAACGTCCTATTTTCGAAAGCTCACTTTTGACCGTAAAGTGACCGGGAATAAAATGAAGTCTCATGGTTCAACCGTCGATAGACTTCTCAAGGATCCGGAACTATGGGATTAAAGCTGTATGCAATGATTCCTCTGTAATGTATGTATTGAATACTAATCAAAGAGCATGGCGCAATTCTGCCACTGCGCTGTAAGATCACTTTCAAATTAGGAGTAGTGTATTCTTTGAAGAGTATTTTAAATTGAATGGAACGTCTCAACTCAGTAAGCATGGCTGAGATTGATAAAAAGTTGTTTTTAAAAAACAAGATTCTGGAGAAAAGCAGAGCTTATTCAGGGCTTTTTGTGCTCTTTGAAAGGAGCACACAATGGGGGCAGTGCGATTAAAATTTCAAGGGAAGGATTAGAGTTTTTATCGTTCTCAATGGCTAATCCAGGGGACCTTAGGCGGACCCCCGGACCTCATCAATAAAGGTAAAATTTATTTCCAAGAAAACCCCGGTATACAAAATCGTGCTAAGGAGAGAATACGAGTTTGATGTAGTTTAAGCTTCTAACAACCCCTCCTGTGGACTTTTTCAAAAATGTTTTTTTATCATTTACTACATTTTCTTGCTGTCTGCTGCCTCGAGGCTCGAGATCACTGGAGCAAAGAAAGGTAACAATGGCTTGAGATTTTTTTTCAGGATGTTTTGCACGTTAGAGGGTTAGAACAGAAAAAAAGAATATGTTAAGTAACATTTCATACAATTTTTCTTGTGTCCGGTATAAAGGGCGTGTCTGCTATTGCTGAATAAGATGGAATGTTAATCTGAGAGTTTTTAGTGCTCTTTGAAAGGAGTACACAATGGGGGCAGTGCGATTAAAATTTCAAGGGATGGATTAGAGTTTTTATCGTTCACAATGGCTATTCAGGGGACCTTAAGCGGACCTCTTGACTCCATTAATAAAGATAAAATTGGTTTTCAGGAAAACCCGCCGTTATATAAAATCGTCCTTAGGAGAGAACACGAGTTTTATGTAGTTTAAGCTTCTAACAGCCACTCCTGTGGACTTTTTATTTTATATTTAAAACGAATCCTTTTCTCCATTTCTTGCTGTCTGCTGCTTCGAGGCTCGAGATCATTGGAGCAAAGAATGGTAACAATAGCTTGAGATTTTTTTCAGGATTTTTTGCATGTTAGAGGGTTAGTACAGTAAAAGGAATATAATAAGTAACACTTCATACAATATAGTATAAGGCCCGAAAAAAAAATCATTTGGTTGTCCTCTATTGCTTTTCTGGAGAAGGGGCGGGCGGGCGGATTTTTTTTTTATTTTTTTATTTTTTAAATAAATATTTTTCCATTAAAAAAAACACCATTGGGATGTCAAGCATTCAAACAAACAAAAACAAATTAAGGGAGTGTCTGCTTTTGCTGAATGAGAAGGAAACTTAAATCTGATTCCTCTGTAATGTATGTATTGAAAATTAATCAAAGGGCATGGCGCAATTCTGCCACTGCGCTGTAAGATCACTTTCAGATTAGGAGTAGTGTATTCTTTGAAGAGTAATTTAAATTGAATGGAACGTCTCAACTCAGTAAGCATGGCTGAGATTTGTAAAAGCTGTTTTTAAAAACAAGATTCTGGTGAAAAGCAGAGCTTATTCAACAAAATCTTTGCATCAATTTGGATCACCATCATTTTGTCGCATACCCCCTTGTTTTCTTTCTCGTTTCTGTAGGAAGTGAAGAAGAATGAAATCATAAAGATCCGTGTATTATGCGTGGAGGAGGGGTGGGGGGGCTAAAGTGTTTACGATCAGGTAGAGATACCGCGCTGTGTGTTGGATGCGAGAAAGGGAAAACATAGATAATCGACAAATACAAAATATATTTTTAAAAAACGGACAGAATATGGACTACACTGAGCCCTGATCAGACCGAACCGCGAATAACTAACTTGCTGGTGTCCCGGCGAGATGTAAATTAGCGTGGGGT